>VYZS01027743.1:1725-18482 GCA_013400695.1 Neodrepanis coruscans | reverse complement strand
AAAAAAAAAAAAAAAAGAGGCCACCCCAAAAAAACTTTCAGGAATATTTCATTCTACAGGCATCTTTTAAAAGTGTCAGGCTTTCTAATTACAGCCCAAAGATGACCAGTGCAGCCTTTAGCAAGTAATGAGAAGCATTTGAAGATGAAGGCTTTGATTCTGAAATAAGCATGACCCAAGTGTAGTCTTCCTTTACCAAAANGCATGACCCAAGTGTAGTCTCCCTTTACCAAAAAAAAAAAAAAAAAAAAAAAAGCTGCTGTAACTTCAGTTTTAAAAGGCAAGAAGGAAAGAAAAAAAATAGAAAAAAATACCCCAGCACTTGATGATGACCCTTTCTCCCCTCCCCAACAAAAAGACAAGGAGCTTTATCTGCCTGAGGTTGCCTCTGATAGTGCTTACGGTCCGGAAGTACCACTCATGGGCACTTAAAGCAGCATCACTCAGAAGCATAAAAATAGAATAAAGTTGTACAGCAAATGAGAAATTATGATATAACTCAAGTGTTGTGACACGAAACAAGCGAAACGAATGCTCCCAACATTCCCTGGAAGTGATAAAAATCTATCTGAAATTAGTAGTGCATCAAGGTGTTGCTTAGGATGAAGTAGTGCCTTTAAAAGCTCTTTGCAGTAAGAGTCACGACAGCTTTGTGGTGAAGCTAACCATTTTAGGCAATGGGAAGAAAGTAAGACCATTGTAGTTGTGAACAGCTGGCATACAATAGATAATTTAAGGGAAAGTGACCCTCATGTATAATTTTTAACTGAAGAACTGNGACAATGGCATCTCCACTTTTCTTTCCGAAAGAGAACCCAGAAAATGGTAAAAACATATTCTGGAGCCAGTTTAGCTGTGTTCTGAGCCACATGTGCTGATAATGCTGAGGAATTCTGAAAGACACCCATTAAATGTAGAAACCGTGCTGTTAAATCTACGTCACCACCTTGGCTAGTGAATAAAAAACCAAGTAAAAGAGCAAGGGAAGAAAGCAGGACTCCTTAAAAAAGTGCAAATAATGAAGGGTAGAACCTGGGTAGAACATAAAAAGTGAGCAAGTTAGGTAAAATAAAGCTCCGGCACCATTTCTGCAGACATATTTTAGAGGCCAGTCCAACATTATAAACAATTGCTATAAAACCTGAAAGGTCCAGGTGTCGCTAAGTCACGTTTACTTTATGGCTTTCACTTTGCTATTTGGCAGGACTTCTAAGACCATACTGAGTGATGTTGCCCTTAACTTAAAGCACTATAACTTTCTTGCCCAAACTTAAAAGAGATACTGTAAAATTATTTAGCAACTTCTTGGGCCATAAACCCAGAGTCCTCTCCTGTGTGTCAGTCAGCCCCCATTAAATGCTGCATTTTGATGGTGGGTGTGTGGTGGGTCTTGGGTACATCCATGGGAATTGGGGTGAAGAGGGAGAACACTGAGGTTATGCCTTTCCTCCAAAGGGTTTAAACTGCTAGCAAACTCCTGGACATTTGAGAGGACAGTGGAAATGGGAACAATACCAGTGAATACAGGCAAAGTCTTGTGCTTATCTTATCTCCTTATGGGGTTCTTCTTCCTTGGGGGAAGTGGCATGGTAGAAGGGTGTTGGGTTTGGGGCAACATATTTCCCTACACCACCGGGGTCCCACCATCATTTCCACCAGGGCCAAGAGGAGGTGAGTGACACAAAACCAGAAGACTCTCATAGCTGAGGTCAATATTTGGTTTTAAGTAAATGAGATTAGCTGATTCTAGCCTTAACAAGTTGACTTAAGGCCTATATATCTGAAAAAAATACGGACTATCATTTAAAGAAATGATAAGAGAACCATCCTTTTAAACTCAAGTCAGATAATATGACAGTAAAGTAAGGAGTTATAGGTACAGTAGATTGTCCTTTACTAGACACTCTATTACATGTAGTCATTAGGACAGCTATAAAAAGAAGGTTTAAATACTAATGTATTTTTTAATTTGTTTTATACCCTAAACAAGCAATCAATGTACATTAATAAACATAATTGTTTTTTTGGCATTTGTCCATTCATTTGGTCTACCTTGTCAGCTCTGGCAAACACATCAGCAAAATTCAGTAACCACAATACACAAGAAGGAAACACCAGTGAGGCCATCTCAAATATGCATAATGTATTGAATTAGTTTGCTGCTCAGCTATTGACAGACTGAAACCTCCGAAGTTGGCCATAACTGTCCTCCTGTCCGTCTTAAACAATGACTTTGACAGGTTTTTGTCCACAAATACAGCTTTTGAGTGCTAGTGCAAAGAACCTTTAACGAGGTGGTAAATATGTTTACCTTTGATAAGGTGAGCTGCCTGATAAGATAAGGTGGATGGCCACTTTTCAAAAGCAAACATGTACAGAGCTCCGAGCTTTCACCCAGGAGCTGTGCTGGATTTGATCAGCATAGGGAAACGTCTAACACGCTTCGGAATAGCTTCCTGAAATCAATTTGTTCCTTTTCAGTTTTAATTATAAAATACCACTCGCTAGAGAGAGATTTATTTACTCAAGAGGGTGCAGTGTTGGAGATGGATGTGCAAAAGGTGCTCATCTCTGTGGTCTCAGCAATTAGAGTACAGCTCTTGGTTTAACTAGGACACCGTAGGTATCTACCTCCTGGTGTGTCACCTCCAAGCAATCCCCATCCAAGGGACAACCTGTAAATGGAAGAGATCAGGAAATATCTTGGAGGAGGAGGCTATCATTGGTCTGGTGTGATTATCCTGAGTGCTAGTGACCAGAGAAATACATACCAAGGAAAAGCTCCACTGGGGGCAAAAATCTGCCTTGAGACCCTATAATGACTCCTGACATCTCTACCAGGTCCTCTCCGTAGGTGACCCTACCCAAACAATTCTGGCTGGCCTGTTGGTTGTAGGCGAGAAGATGGGAGGTAACGTGGGCAGCGTCTGCGCCACAGAAATTTCTTAAAATGTCATTTGTCAGAGGAAAGGAAAATGAGATTGTTTCAAGAAGAGCTGAAGCTGGAAAGTCCAAAATGGGAGCTCCACTAAAGGCTTTAACATACTAGAAAATTTATGAAAACATGAATAAAAGGTAACTTATTCAGTGTCAGCCTTACATATTTATAGTTTAAAAATTAGTCAAAGTTTATGTCCCGAGGTTGCACCTACAGGAAGCCAGATGTGTGCCTTCTGCATGTGACCTAAGACAGGCCTGAAGCAACAACTAGATAATTTCTCGCTCATACTCCACACCGTCGATCGCGGCGGCTTTCTGAGGTGAGAGAATCTGACAGCACTAACTCTCCAGGGCAGAACTTTCCAGTCAAGTGGATCAACGGACTGAAAATCTCTTATGAATAGTCATTAGGCCTTCATTACAAACCCCTCACAACCCAGTTCTCTTTTCGCAACCAAATGCCTTTTGTCATCTTCACAAGGTGCATCATTTAATTACCAATTGATTTCTTTATATATGACAACATGTCAGATAGCAAAATACAGTGTATCTCCCTTAGGGGGAGAAGTCTGTTAACTATCAGCATGCCAGATTACTGAATTTAGCTGGAAGACAGCTATTCCCTCCACTGCGCCTTTATTTTAACTCGCTTTCCAGTTTTCCAGAGGAGCAACGCGGACAAGAGGCAAAGGCAGGGAGCAGGGCGCAAAGAGGAATTATTTCCCCCCCTATTCTGTCAAAAAATTAATGCTGACTTCCAACATTTCTCACTCTGTTTTTAGGCCTGGGCACCCCATGCATGCACACATGTACGTTGGCATTGGCGGCTGTGTGCACACACGGAGCCGGGCTCAAGCACGTCAAACAATTGTTCTCATTATCCCAGGAATTTACCCAGCTTCTGACTTTGCTAGCATGCTGAATCTTCCCCTTCACAACTGCGGCCTGATAATCAAGCCAGTACTGTATTAATAAGCTGAATAATAAGGGAATTTCAGAAATGTACAGGACTATTATACCGTAACAATAAAACCTCAAACTGAGTAAACCAGAGCAGCGCTGAAGGTAGGCGTCGGGAAAGAATGAAACCAGTGTTGCAGTAATGCACCCCATTGTACGGCAGTGTAAATGCCTGCTTCTTTCATACACAGAAGCTACATTACACGAGTCCGAAATGTTCTCAGAGCATCACTGTGCCTGGTTGTGATAGAACCTGGCACCAGCAAGCACTGAAAGCTGACATTATACTGTAGGATGTGCTGCAGGTGTGCAGGCCTGCGAACGTGCTCTAATTACATATTTTCCTGCAGAGCAACAATTAAGGTCGCCAAAATAATTGCCAGTTTCTTAATCCCTCTCTTACAAGACTGACATAAGGAATGGTTTATTTTTCTCTGGTTATTTTAAAAGTGTTCTCAAGATTTTGGGCTTTTTTCCTAGCGCGCCGCATAAAACTAATTCTTACATTCGAATGTGTGATTATAGCCATTGTTGCTGCTGAGATGTTTTTTTTTTTTTAAAGTCCAAACCTTTTCTCAATTCTAGAGTACAACCAAAATAATGAAGAAATGCTGATTGTATAACCTGGCGTGCTGTTTCAACATTTTCCCTGCAAGAAGGTACCTATTTTCCCTTTCTGCTTGCATTTGTTCTGTGTTTTTGGGGCTCTTTTTGAAGACTACAAGCTTGAGGCTGCTGCTCAGAGCACTCCACAGTGGCATTAGGACTGCACTATTCCAGCCAGGCAGCCAGAGAACTACAGAGTCCTGTCTGTGCCCAGGGTTCAATAAAGAATCACCTTTATTTTCATTACAACTGGCCTTATCTACTGTGGGAGACATTACAGAGGCTTCTTTCTCAGCGGCGTCAAGCACTTGACTTCAAACAATTGAAACAATTGTAGTACATGAGACAGAAAGGAGATGTCTAGTACATCCATTTGCAAAGCTGAGGAATTTAACAGCAACCATTATATATTGTAGTTATATATAGCTCTCTTACAGACCTTGGGAATAGTGGCCAATCTGAGTCAAACTCTGAGTGAGCATCAATGGCCAAAAAGCAATTGCTTTTCATTGGGAAGCACCAATGATATGAGCCAGGAGCCCTTCATCCCTCTCCTCCAATTCTTACAGGAAAATATCATAGAAAGCCTTGGTCTCAGTCTCCACAAACAGACCTCCTTTTCTAATGCCTCAGAGTTTTAGGCTCAGCTCAAGCCTTGGCTCAAAGCTTGCTTGAAGAGGTTGCTGGGGACACCTATTTGAGGTGACTTCTGCAGAACCTGGGTCAGACCAATTCAGTGTCTCCAAATAAAGACTCTGAAAGGTATTTAATATAGAAACACAAGGACATTTGTATTCAGTTATGTTATGACAAACCTCTGCTTTGCAGTTGAGCCAAAGGTTAATAGTCTGCTCTTGATTGTATTTTTAAATAGTAGAACTTCTTTCCAGCATTCTGACAGAGCCTGCTGTCCCTGCTCTATCTATGTGCAGATCCTGCTGATGTCAGAATGAGTATTTCTTATGTCAGAATTATCTGAGCAACCCCAAAGATCAAACAAAAAATGCCACGCAGCCCCAGTCAAAGGGTGTCCAGCAGTATGCCAGATAGATTGGCTTGACAGGCAAAATCACATTCAAACATCCAAGAATATTAGCATTAATGAACCAGGCAAGACACCCTTTGATAATTGCTGGCAATCCAAAAACTTTGCTCTGAGGATATTAAAAGTAAACTGTTATCATCTGATTGCCAGTTTTAATCCCACTGATACAAGCTGCCAGAACCTGTCAGCATTAAATTTATAACAAGGGGGTATGAATATAAACTTCTGCTGAGGAGTGTAGGTAGATGTCCACCTTTGCAAAGGGCATTACATGTACAGACTTCAAAATTGATACTAATATCACAGACTCCTACTAAGTTACTAGTTTTACTGCTGACTCCACTACTCACTTTCTAAATTTGTCTCTCTTTCCTACACTTCTCTTGAAGTCTTCCTTCAACAGAGATGAGCTAATCAGTTGCTTAGACACCCGTCCTCATAAAGCTGTTCACATCTTTTTATGCTTCACCTGCAAAAGCCACAACAGTGGTACTGTGATACAAGAAAATTTATTTTCCCTCATTGTACTTTTTACTTTGCAATGGTCATTGATTTACTCTGCAAGTGAGTAAACAAAGGAAATTTAAACTTTAATGGATATTAAATTATTTGCAAAATTAATCGCTTGCTCTCCTCAAAAGGGAAAAATGAATTTTGTTCACTTGAAACCTACTTAGAAAGGCTGAGTGGGAATGATAAAACTCAGGGTCATATACAACCAGCTCAAAATTTTCAAACCTGGTGATTTCATTAAGACTGTGTATTTCCATGTGGTGTGTTTCTCCAAGGAGTGAAAGCCACATAACTTAACCCATGCACTTGTAAGCACTGAAATTTCAGTCTCCAGCATATTCACCACACTGGGAGGTGTTGGTGTAGGCACCTAACTGGGAATCTAGTTTGGAAAATAGTGGGTTTAATGAATCCATAGTCTACAGGACTGCAGGCACTGGGAAAGGTCACAGCAGAAGGCAGATCAGAGCCAAACCATGACCCTAAGAGAGGGCCAAGTCTCCTTGGTTTTATTCATGTGAGAATTGTAGTGATTTCAGTGAGGAAGATATGGCCCTGTTTACATGAAAATGCTTTGAAGGGAAATATTTTAGGTTTTGATCAAAACCTCGTTTACATTCTTACAAAGAAACTATGAAGAGTTACAAATGAGCTGCAGAGTATATTATAAAACACATTTTAAAAGTTACACATGCTCAGAGATGGATGGCATTAAAATAAAAGTAGGTGCAATATCCAAGACGAACATTTGTGCTGAACAGAGATCACGCGAGAAAGCATTCCACAGGCATAACTTTGCAGATAATCAAAGCCAAGTATTAATCCATTTTTATCAGTCCACCTTCTAAACAATATTTCAGTAGATTTCCTTTCACACAGTGATATTTGTAATAAATGTTCTGCCTTTGTTTTAAAGTCAGTCCGTAGAAAGATGACATCAGCTTAGCAAACAATAAAGTGCCTGTAATATTGTCTCCAGAGGGCTGTTACATTTACTTTGTAGCAGTAAAATTCAATTTTCAAAAAACACTACATGAATGATGTTAGGTTATTAACCCTATCACCACCGTAAAACATCATCATTGTGTGCAGAATGTAGGTCACTATCTAGGAGCTAGAAGTTGCTTTTTGTTAAATAATCCATTTAAGCTGCTTTTCTTTCCTATAGCTTGGGTTGTGTCCCTTGCCTTTGAAAAAACAAACCAAAAAACAGTCTCATTTTTAATCTCAAGGCTCTGAGCAAGCGTCCTTATTACACATCTCATTTTAAGGTGTTCTTCCTTTGTTACTTTCAGATTTGGCCGCACACTTTTGAAGAGCGACTCTCTGTGAATTCTTGTTATTCAGAGCTGCTCTCAAAGAGAGAGAGAGGAGAAAAAAAGTGTATCAGATCAGCCTACGCCTGTGGTGACTCTCACAAGTTTCAGTTCAAGGAAAGAGAAGAAAATCAGCAGCTACAAATTCTGACTCATTTTGAAATTTCAGCGCGATTGAGTAGCGACCGTCCTGATTTGGGGACCGACTCCTCAGCCCCTGCTCATGCTCAGAGCTCCTGGCTGAACCTGGTTTTCCAAAGCAAGCTTCACTGAGCCAGGGGAAAGAAAGATCAGCGAGCAAACTGTCTGCAAGCCAACCCGTCACATGGCTCCCTATAAAGAGGATTTGCATACCTGACACAGCTATGGAAATATTCCCCGTCCGGGAAGGGGCAAGAAAGAAGTACTAATAGTGACCCACTGTCAGGATGCAAGGGGTTAACTAGTTAAACTTCTACAACCCCCCACAGTAACTTTCCAAAAGCTGACAATAAGTAAAAGAAGTGCTGGTTATCCATTTTTTAAAGGGATGGGATTGGTTTTAGAAGAAAGGGAAAGAGGATCAAACACCTCAGAGCAACAAAAGGTTGTGTCAGAGGGCCCTCAATCACAAACCTCCTTCAACAAGAGATATTCCAACCTTCCAGAGCAGTTACCCAGGCAGCATGGCTAAAAAGTTCCCTGACATGAAAAGAACAAAAACAGAAGGGACAGAGGTAGTTATTGTTATGCACACTCCTCTTTTTTTTTTTTTTTCTGGGGCTTTTTTTCTCCCCCACAAAACTTTTTGCATAAGCTGTTCGGGGGAGAAGTAATAGCGCTACTTATTGAAAAGAAATCCCCCCTTTTTTGCATCTCCTACCTCCTAGGTTGCGAGGTACGGCCCAGCAGATTCTCAGCCAGGAACACCTGATGAATGGGGAAGGTCAGCTCCATGAATGCTTCAAAAGAGGCATCCGAAATTAATACACATAATTATAAGAGTGTAAATGTCTCCTGGTTTTCATCGCCCCCTGAGCACATATTTGATTTTTTTTTTCTCTTCCAGACAAGCAAAGTTGTGTGCGCACAAAGAATGTAAATTATTTGCATTTGCGGTGTCAGGTCTTGGAGGTATCTTAACAGCATGTAAGAATTTTCCACTTAAATGTAAATTATTAACAAGTCAGAGTTTTCATTTGTTTTATCTCCTGATGTGCAATCTAAATAAATAAATGGCACACTTTACAGTGCTCACCACCCACTTCTCTGCTCTTTCAGAAACATATTTTATATACACTACCTCTGCTTGAATAGGATGGTGGATTATTCTCTCTTTCATCATTTATCTTTGTCTCAGTACTTCAGAGGGGTTGAGGTTGTTGTTTTTTTGCTAAAACAAATTTACCTCTAGTACTTCATCAAGTTTTCCTGTGTAATATCGCTAAGTAAACAACACAGTGGTTTATTCATAAAATATTCATATTTCAAAATGTTCCTTCCCAACCACCCCTCCTGGGTTTACCTATGTTTACAAATATGTAAGCCTTGTTAATATGCCTTGTCTGGGGAATGGTGAGTAGTGACCCTCCTTGAGGCACAGCTCTCGCTGAAGAAGTGTATTATTTCAGCTGGGAGAACAGCAAAGCTCTGGGATGAGACTGATTGATTAAGACCAGATGGATGGCCACACATAGGTGTGACAAAAATAGAAACACATTGCAAACATTCCTGGCATTGTCCTCCTGTAGTCTGGGAGGTGGATGGACCTGGTGGTACCTTATCTACCTCCTGATGGGCTGCAGAATTGAAGAATGTTAATGAAAGCTAACTCTGCTTCGTCTGCCTTACAGTGACACTTATTACAATGAATCAAGCTTAAAATTCTGTCTTGTAAATAAACTCTGGGTTCCCCCTTCCCTGATCAAAAAATGACAGCTGGAATGCCACTGGAAAGCATTCTCACGTGTTTCCCTGAAATTAATTCGAAGTAAAGAGCTCAGAATAAAAGAAGGAGAAGGAAAGAGAAAGAAAACAAACAGAGTGTACCCACATCCTCTCCTTAAAATTAAACTTTCAGAAACCACATAAAGGAGTAAGTGCAAAATGAATGACCTCTGGTTTGGAGAAGAATGTTTCATTGAAATCCTCTCGGCTTTTATGTTTATTGGCCGTAAACTGACCAACCCTCTCCGCAAGGCTGTGGTTATTCTTCACAGGAATGCCAAGCCAAGGGCCTGAATCCTGCTCACCTTCCTGAAGTGAGGGGTCCCCCCCCAAAAAAAGGAGAGGTGATGAGCAGGATGTGGCCCACTGTGGCCAGGCACTTCTTAGAGATGCTGTCTTTACCTGAGTATACCCACCCCCTATCTTTCATCACGGCACATGATGTATTTCTTACACTAGGAAAAATGCCATTAACTAAACCTTCCCATTCACAGAGAGAGAACCAGGAGCTGTGAGAAGGAGCTGGGAAAGAGTGAAAGACCACACTCTCAGGGCCACCTCATTTCTATCCCTCCACCCATTGCACATCACAAATCAGTTGCTTGGAAAGCTACAGGGGCCAGCCCTGACACCAAGACACACTTCAAAATCACAGGGGGATCTCAAGTCTGCTTCTGGCACAACCCTTTTCCCATGGCACAGCACAGCTCCTCATGACAGCCGTGGAGGAAGATGGGAGAAACCAGACCCTCAAGTTTTCTCTCTCTCTCCCTAAAGCTCCTGTTCAGCCCCAGCATGAGCTTTTCGTTCCCGCTCCTCTCACATAGGCCTGAAACGATTACCTACTTGTTATAAATCTTCTCAGGTTTCACAGGCACACATTTGCCGGTAGGTTCCCGACCAGCATTTCGGGACGTTGGGCACACAGAGACACATTCTCACACATGCAAAAGCCCTATGATGGATCAGGGGCTCCTCCATTCACCCCTCCAGTTTAAGCAAAACCGTTCCTAATATACCTTTTCATACGTGAAGCATAATGAATGTACCTTTTCTTATGCATGTACAATACTGTACTTTCACCCACTGGCAAAGAAGTTCGCTAAATTACTAAGAGCGTTTAAAGAGGTGGCATTCATTGTAATATACAAAGGAATTTAAAGCACATTTACAAATGAATCGGCAGGCACGCCAACAGGAAAAACAAGGTTAAATGTAAAATTCAAAACAAAAAAAAATTGAGGATTGCTTGAAATTATTATTATGATATGAAAATGTTTGTCCATTTACCAGGCTGAAAACTTAATTTCTCTTCATCTGCAATTCAGGTGACGGTGGTTTTAAAGAAATATTCTTTTCCTTGATTTCCTTCTCCCCTCCCCAAGTGAGTAATAAAACATAGACTGATTTAAATAAGAATCATTATGCTCAGAAGGCCTCCTCTGGCTGGAAGACTTTTGTTCCACATGTCCCATAATCTCACTCCCACATGGCTGCCATAAAGTTGATGCTGAAATCAAACTCTACTATAGAATTTGCTCTTACGCACAGTAAAAATATGAATATCAGTTTGGGGAAAGGAGTCCCGTAATTTAGGTAATGGGGGAAATATACTTGGGATAGAAGCCTCTTGACTTTCCTTCTCCCTTCCCTATGTTTTTCCCTCATCCAGGTTGCTATTAGCATATGAAAAATGCCTTTAATTTCTTCCATTTCTGGCCATATCTGTCACACACACGAGCGAGATAGCAATTAGGTTTCAACTTATCTCTACTTTACCACCTCAGCAGCAAGTTTAAAATAGATCACGCTCTTTTAGTTATTTGCAGCCAAGGTGTGTGTAACTCCCTTCCTGAACAAAACCTGATAAAGGAGGAGCAAGCCAGACCATCAGAGGCAATTTGCTCCCAACTCAACCCCAAATGTCTCTTCTGCAGCATCTCACGGCATTAGTTTCACTTGAAAAGTACGAGCCTGAACAGTCCTCACCCATAACTCAGGTCGCAACGTGGCAAGGCTGGAAGTTATGGCCCTGTTTTTAAGCACTTTCTGTTTGTTGTTTATCTGTTTCCTTAAAACTCCCACTCCCACCTCTGCCCTATGGACGGAGCGCACGTGGCACGGCAGCTCCCACGCGCCCTTTGCCAAGACAAGGCGACTTTGTTTTACACCCGGCAACATCTTCCAGCCAAACCCTGTCCCCAAATTCTTCACAGGCGCACGTGACACGAGGCAATCTGTGGCAGGGCCCAGAGAAAGTTCTCAGCAATATGCAATCCATTTTCACACATGCTATGGATCTCATGGCGTCAGTCATATGGTCATTGCACACACCAAATATTTAAAGCCCGTTTCTGCTACTTTTTAAGTAAATTAAAAACTCCCATTGCCTCCCAGGCAATTAAGCTGAGGCCCTAGGACTGACTTAAAGCGGTGAGGCGCTGAGCATTTGCATTTAGTGGTATTTGGCCTGAAAATATTTGTGGCTTGGTAAAATTTTGCACACACACTCTCCAACTTAGGTTTTTGGGACATGCCGGGGAAATGGCTATTTTTGCATGAACGTAAAAAAAAACCCTAACCAAAACCCATGAAATTACGCTCCGTTTTAATGAAAGGGTGGTTTTGCTGACAAAACATATGTTTTTTATTAACAGTATTAATAGAAATAGGCCTGCTTTCCAACTTGCAATGAAATGTGACAAAACCCAGGGCTGGGTTCTCAACTGAGCTTCAAGCACCTTTGCAACCCACTGCAGCCCTACCCTAACAAAATCCATCTCCCTGAGCATCCCACTAAGTATTTTCAAGGCTGGGAGCTACAGCAGGAGCTCATTTTGTAGGATGCTCTCTTCTGCTGGGAATTTCAGGAGATCCTCCTCGCATCATGCAGCAGCCAAAATGGGTGTGAGATCTGCCTGTACATTTTTTCTTTTCCCTTAGATCAGCCCAAAGGAGCCATGGGAATGGCTTTTACCACTGGTGCTCACTCATCTACAGTGGTTAGTAATAGCCAGGCAAGCACCAAACTTCTGGATTCAGTAGGACCCATGGATCTAAAAGGCTGCAGGAGAAATCCCTGTGAGAGTCCAACTCAGTTCAGAGAAGACCAGTCTGCCTTGCTAGAAGTTATAGCATGAGGAATAAAGGGCACCTTGCAATAACCAGAGGGATTAAGCTGATCAACAAAGCACCTGAAACAACTTTTCCTACCCACCTCAACTGGGAGAGGAAGAGGGCTCCCCTAAGTAAATAAACCAGCACAGTCCTTTCTCATTTTGACCATTTCTCACCACTTTACTCAATTGCCAGGCAGACAGAAGCCTCAACCCTGACAACACTCATGTGAAAACTCCTGGTTTGATTTTTTTTAACTTGCCTGACTTCTTTATTAAAGGCTCTCTGGCTGTGAGTGGGTGTCAGAGGCGCAGTATTTCATAGATCTGTGGGTCACTGCCTCATTTTGCTCTGCATCCAGATATTAAAAGTTCCTCTTATTATAGAAAGCATGAAGAAAAATGACCAACTCAAACTAAACCAATAGTCTCTGGGTATATTTATTTTATGATGATGGCAATGAAGTAGCCCCTTATATATTTTCTGTTGTCTTCAGTAAAGACACACTTTAATCACAACCTGACGTATGAAACCTGCCTATTGAT
The DNA here is from genome assembly GCA_013400695.1 of Neodrepanis coruscans. Lineage (NCBI taxonomy): Eukaryota > Metazoa > Chordata > Aves > Passeriformes > Philepittidae > Neodrepanis > Neodrepanis coruscans. The sequence goes on along the minus strand of VYZS01027743.1, from coordinate 5,514 downwards.
ATTTCTTTTTCACTGAGCAAGGAGCCAATATCCTATTTTAAATATAACTTTTGAAAACAATGTTACCTAAGAAAAAGCTACCAGTATTCCTGATAAAATATACTGTGGTGGGACTGAAAAGTGCATGCAAAGCAAGCTGCATTATTAGAATGTTTAAATATTAATTATACCACTATGTAGTAAAGATGATCAACTGTGAGTGTCAACTAATTTTCTAAAAGCTACAATGTTGGATTCTGTCTAAACTTCTATTGTTAAGCTAAAACTAAAAGCCCAGCAAGTTTAGTCTACTGGAGTGTGTTTATTTTTATTGGTTTCTGCATAATTTTTTTTAACATAAACCAACTTTAACCCCTTTACTGTAATCTGTGCCAGTGGAACTCCAATAGCACATCATAAAATTCCTATAATTCTTCAAAGCAAAATAGCTGGAAAAGAAAAAAAACTATGGGCACGTTGCAACAAATGCCAACCACGAGATTCAGCCAATTAAATTTAACTCTTGCAAGCTCATTTTGCTGGCAATATATGTGTAGAAATAAGCTTAGCTTGTCCTCCTATAGCCAGTTTTGTTGGGAGAAGGTCCCAGCCACCATACTGGGCACTGAGCTGGCTTTATTGTGTGAAAAATCCTGCTCAGGTGGTACCTAGTGCTGGTAGGGAAGGGAGGCTGAGCAGACAGATGGGGAGGCAGATGTACAATGCTGCATAAAAGTAGAAAGACTTATATTATCTTCTGCAAATGCCTTAAGTGACTGAGTTCAGGCAGCAGGCGGAGGGGGACCGGGGTGGGAAATGAAGGGTTAAACACAAAATGACTGTCATTTCTTTCCCTGCGAGCAGCTATTGCTCCCTCAGACTTTTAAGAGGAGCCACAAGACTCCAGTGAGAGAATCACTTTGAGATTCTTCTGCGAAGACAAAGAAATAGTGTGCACCGAGGCTGGTAGGCTTCCTTCCGTCACTCATGGATGCTCTGCCAGGATTTCCCACCTGAGACAGATTGCGACGCATGTTCGAATCACTCATGCAGGAGAAGCAATACACAAGTTCAGTGTAAAGCCACTTTAAAAGCTCATCGGGTGCATACTTTACTTGTACAAAATACCTTATTCATGATGGAGCAGTGAGGGCCTAGGTAATTACTTGAATCAAGGTGGCCTCAGAAGTGTTTAAATCTACAAGGACACTTAGAGCATGAATAATGCAAAATAATTTGCATCTAAATTTTTTAAGTGTTCTTTATTCAAAAACTAAAATGCAGTTCCGATTAAAGTTTGATGAGTGAAAGCTGAGCACTTCATACCCACTGTGAAACGTCTCCTATTTGTGGAAATTATTTCAGACAGTGGTAAAGGGACAAAAGAGATCAAAAAAAAAAAAAAGTTGGTGATTAATCTGCATTACTTTTAAGCCATCCTTATTTCATGATGTTTGGTGAGTAGGAAGTTAATTTCCGAACTTGCTGGTCTGATACCATCTACATTTCACCCCTTTAAAGCAGCCCCATCGAAAGCACAGCTCTAATTATTAACCAAACAAAATAACTATTCTTTTGCCTTCAATGATAGTGCAAAGCTGCTCGTGGCTCTGAAATTTGTCCAGTATCTCTTGGTGCAATTAATCTCGCCTCTGTCCTCGTCAACCTCTTTGGAAAAGCCTTATGTGCAAAAATACCCTGGCTGCCTCTCACTCAGTGTGCTTATAGGGCACAGGCTTGCATTTCTTCACTTGGAGCGTGTTGCATCCCTTTCTTTTGAATTTGCCATTGACAGCATAAACTGCTGCGTATATCATCAGTTCAGCACTTTATTATATCGTCTCCATTCCTATTTTAGAACGTGTTGAGCAACCCCCATAAAAATTGTTAAAGAGGAAGGAGTGAACAAGACAAATGTTGTGTAATGTGCTTGCTGAAAATTATGCTTTTCTCTGCCTGAGCAGGGGAGAGAAAGGGAGAGGGAAAGCATGTCAGAAACAGCCGTTTTTGCATGCAAACATCAATGATCCTGTTGTTAAATGTGCTTAATTCATTATTATGTTCCCAACGCTCAAACCTGCCTGTCTTGCTGGTGGGAAGGCACTGAGAGAGGAGACATTCAAAGCTGGAGAGTTTGCAGATCCCTGGAGATTTCTACAGGAGAATCTCCCCAGATCTGCTCTCCGTTTGTTCCTGCACTCCAAACCCAATGTCTCACTGCAGTATGAGAGCCAAACCTTTCAGAAAGCAGAGCCAGCAGCCAGAGGGATGTTTTTTTCCAGCTGCTAAAACCTCAGGTTGGGAAATCTGCTGGGATCCAACAGGTTAGGCAAGAGAAAGCTTCGACAGGCAGCGAAGTTTTAAGTGCCGGCTCACTGCAAGCAGCTAAACTTTAAAGGCCCCTTTGCAAAGGAAAATCATTTTCCTGCTGCAGCCCTTATAAAGAATAAAGACTTCCAATTTATTACCGGCTCGAAAGCTGGCTGCCACTTTATTGGACTTTCAGATGAGTGTGCTCGCCACGCTTTCTTAGGGAGAGGATCTGCTACGTTTTTCTTGGATTTGGAACAATGCGAACATTTTTTTAACTCATTGAACAAAGATTTCCCCAGCAACAGACCCCCTGCTCAGCAGGTCACCTATCTTTGCGACAGTTTTTCTTTTCCCACGCTAACCCTAGGGCTCATTTGCATAAGGTCTCTGTTGTGACAATTAGTTTCAGGTGAGCTGATTTCTATGAGGTTTGCCCAAGACGATACACAAGCTCTGGGCCTCCCTGATCCTGGCCCTAATTGCGACTGACTGGCACCAGACACAATCACCCTCTTGATTCAGCAAATTGTCCTGCAAGTAGCTTGTTGTGACCCCGCAATGCACAAATCATATCATGTCAGCCCGGCATAGTAAACAGTGAATAAAGCAAATTCAAAAAAAAAAAAAAAAAGGTTTCATAATAGCTCCTCCATCTTCTAGCCCCAGTGGACAAGATGAATACAAATTAAAGCTATATCATATCTGTGTGCTGCTGGAAGAGGTGTCTCTGCCCTGACTAACAACTTTGCTTTACTGGGGAATTTTTGGGGGGTTATTTTTAATTTTCTTAGGGGAAAAAGAATCAGATGTTACTCTATTCCATCACCTGGGGAGAAGTTCTCCAGGTAGAGTAGTGGGGTCGTTCTAAGTATTTCCTAGCTCATTGTTGTGGAAGTAAGTAATTTGCTCTTTCATCATCTCAGAAGCTACAGGGTACATCAATATGCACAATATCTGGGCTCCCAGTAGTCCCTGCTCAGTTCAAAAAGCTGCAGAGGTTGGACCGACTCCATACTCAAGGTAAATATAGATGCAAAAGAGCACCTGACTTTTGAGAAGTCAGGAGGGAACTTTTCCCAAAGACCCCAGGAAGGAGCCAAGGGTACAGGGAGACCTCATCCCACTTCTGATAACCCATGGAGGTCAGCTTGGAATCGGATTGACATGTCAGACAGAGGAAATATGCAGCCTCTGAGATGGTCAGAAAAAAGGAGCAAATAATAAATCCCAGGTGACAAATGCAAAGTTAGGGAGGCTGTAGGAACACCTTTCACTGCCACAGTAACAATAACACTCAGCTGGGACAAAAACTGTGCTTTATCTGTGAATAACTCTCTTTTCCTCTGTTTGACTCCCAGTTTTCACATTATTTTTCAGTATGATGCTTGATTCTTTCCTACCAGAGCAGCTCTGGCTGTGACCTTTGCCTCATGAGTGTGAGTCAGGAGAGATTCCCTCCCCACCTTATATATTGCTTTTTTTTTTTTTTTTTAAGTA
>VYZS01027738.1:0-36916 GCA_013400695.1 Neodrepanis coruscans | reverse complement strand
ACGAGACAAGGGGGTTCCTGCCAGCAATGGTGCTGTGTGTGTGCAGGGGCTTTCCCTGGCCCATCTCAGTGCCTGGACAGGGAGGGAGCATCTGCTGCTGCAAAACACCATGGAGTGGTTGATGCAACATGCTTTGGCACACTCTAAAACAAACAGTCTCAAAAAAGCTCAGTCCTTTCTAGGGTATTCTTCAAAACTTTGGCTGCAACATTCATTAAAAAAGTCATCATGGTAGTACTGTTTCAGGTATTCTGATAATATGATAGTAGGTTGTTAATTTATGGTACTTAGCATGTACATAGACATCTCTACATACTATAAAATTCCAAACCTCAATGTTCAGTTGCAATAATGTTTGTATCTGGCAGGTGTTATATAGAGTGTGAATTCATCGTTTTAAGTTGCACCATGTATGTTAAAATTTTTTAAAAAAACAAACAAACAAACTATTTTTCCTCCTTTCCAACTTACTGCAAGTATTTAGGACATTCTCCATTTAGAATAGATCTTTTCTTCATATAATGTTTATCTTTTGTTTGGCACAATGTTGTCTTTCAATGTATTTTTATTATGATATACACTGTAATATTATTAAAACTTCTAAGTCAAATAACTGCATTTAATTTTAAAAATGAGAAATCCTTATTCATTGCAATTACTCCCACAGGTATCAAAGGGTTTAGGAATAGTCATGATAATCAAATGACTTACTGTGATGAATTGTTCTTCGGGTTATTTCCACTGTTAAGAATCAGACCCATAATCACACTTTATGGCTACTGTCTAACTTTCTATTAAATCCTAAATTTTTCTTCTGGATTATTAACAGAAGTTTGATTCAAAAATAAGAAAAAGATTCACTATACAAAGGCCTAATGAATATAGCAACATTCATAAAAATTCTCTACTGGAAGGATAACTGAAATCTGTGAGAGCAAGAAAATGTATCAGTAAAATTGGTCATTTTTCCTATCGCTAAAATAGCAAATTCTTTCTTACTGATTGCATAAAATAGAAAAACCACTTTGCAATCTATGTTTTAGGACATTCAAAGCCTTTAAAATGGAATAACTCTTTCTATGCTGACACCACTTAGTCACTGTGGCATACTGGTAAAATGTGCTGTATAGTGCAAGGCATTTAATGTGCTCAGGGATTACACATTGGTGAAAAATACCTGGTATACAAACAAAAATATTTTCTTCCTTCTACCTCTAGTTCATTTCTCCAGTAGACATGTAAGTAGACCTATGACTTTCACACCACTGTTTGTGTTGCTGCAGTATAAATTACAAACATATAACAGGGCATCACAACTATAAACTGTACCTCTAAAAATATTTGTTTTAAAGCTGAAAAAGAATACAAAAGAGAAACACTATATTTTCAGACTGCTGACAGAATGTTCCTTTTAATACCTTTAGACCTGTTTAATACCTGTTCCTTTTAGACATTAAGTCTCTGCTGAGCTGCCAGAAATAAAACACAGTATGTGTTCATATCTACAGCTTTTATTCTGTTTTGGGCTTATTCTTAGAGGTGAATGGATTCAATATACTTTCAACCCAATCCCATATTTTAAACTGCTGCCAGTTTATAGCTGTCTACAGATCTCCCAGATTCATAAAAGCAAGTCTACAGCCCAACTTCATCTGCTGCTGCATGCATGAAGGTGATAACACAGAAATGATCTCTCCTGTAGATTATGAGAATAGAAAATGAAGAGTAAAAAAGTCAAACCATGATCTATGTAATCCCAAGACTCCTGTAATACAATTACAAAATAATAATTAAGAACATCACAAAGTACCTAGATTCCATGCCTTCCAAAATTCTATAGACTTCAAAAAAATATACATTCCATACATTTTGCTTCTCTTCCACATTCCCCTGGTGTACTTAGTGTGAGATCTAGGCCAAATACTACCTAACCATCAAAGAAATAGCAAGCAATTTCTTGCCAGGAAAACCAGGATTCTGAAAGCACAGCTACTATGAAAAAACGAATGTCTATGTAAACCTTTTGTTCATTTACTTTTGATGCAGCCACACAGTACAGTTATGGCCAAACATTATGGATGAACTACCTCATTAACCTCACTATTAACTATCTTCAACTGCACTGCCACACTGTGCTCCAAAGAATGAAAGTCTTGATATCTGTACTCATGTCCCAGAACAGGCCCAAACCTATTAACTAAAGTGTGTGCTAATAAAGAAGATAATCCTACTTGGTTTAGACTGTACTGTATTGACTACAACTACTGAAAAATCAATTCAGCTCCTTGACCTCCAAGACCACAAACTTGTGCCAATGTTTCCTTTCTCATCTCAAATAGCAGTAATGGTCACTGCTAACAGGATAGATGCTAACATAGATGGCCAGTATTTATTTGGTAAGAAAGATTTCTAATATAGCCTATTTTGGTACTTGAAAGAAAGAGACAACAAGCAGAATTGAGGAGGGGATGGGGGGAGGATAATAGGACAGCCTGGCAGGAATGCACAAATCTATGAAATAGTGAAGCAATCAGGCGGTGTTGTATTTTTAGATACTTTCTGTTTCAAGTGCCAAAGATTCCGAATAAATCACAATGGCAAACTGAGAGGCTGAGATGGGATAGATTACAGCTGAATGCTGCACGGATCAAATATTCGGCTCCAACCCAAAGCAGAAGTCCTAAGTGCTTATCTGATACACTGTAAAATCTTTCCATGACACACACTAGCTACTTCTTTGATGGCTACACTAACTGCAAGATACAATATCTGCCTCTCTATATTTTATAATGTCTAAAAACATCTGGAAAGCATTAGTTCTCTGAGCCAAATATACCTGAAACTTGTCCAGATGTTCAGTTATTTATATACCAACTCTCTGAGCACAGGTAGTAACCTTGAAACACAGAATTAATAAGAAAGCTGTATTTGGGGAAAACTGATATTAACATGATGTAAAATTGATATTGATGGAAAGCCAGGGTATTTTCAGCATTTATATCAAATATGACTTTCTATACTAGAATTTTTGCTTTTCTTTTCACACTCACTGAATAGAGGAATATGAAGTGGAGGAAACACCCCAATTTTATACTGTGGCTTTATGCCACAGTCAGTTCTCTCAAGCATTCCTCCACCCTGCAGAAATAGGATATATCTTTTACATTTAAAATATTTGCATCTATTTGCATGCGAATTACACATATAGCTCCTTTCTTGGATCATGAGTCCATTTAATTTATTCCTCCCTTTGGTAATGCAGATTTCACAGAAAAACGTGGCATTTGGAAGCAGCATTTCTAGCACAGCTAGGCAAGATGGTGCCCACCTGAATCTTAAAAGTGTCCAGTGATGAAGTGTGTTTAGAGACAACACACCATCAGTAACAATGTGACACTGACTTTTGACTGACAGCATGTTCTTTGGATGGAGCTCCTAGAAAAACCAAAGGTTTCAGGCTGATATGGATATGATGGAAATCACTTGGTTAGTCACTGACTGTCTTTCATGTCAGATGAATCCCAACTAGGATATAAAAAAAATTGGTCCAATATATACCACCAATGCATAATCATTTTTGTATCTCAAGATGTGAGATACAAAAGCTGTTTCCTTCTTTCCTTTCTCCCATCTCTTCTTTTTTCCTGTAATCGTTTTCCACACTTTTTATCACTTTGGTAATTTTTCTCAGCATCCCTTTTCCTAAATTTCTATATTCAGCTTTTTCAACATGTAATTTTTTTTCCCTTTTAGCACTGCTTCCTTTGTCTTCTAAGAATGCCCCAAACAACAATAGTAAGTTATTCATTAAAAGCAAAAGTAAGCACTATTGCACAAGGATCTCTCAGAGATATGGCAGAGAATACTTCACTCTAAGCAAACTTAAAATTGGATAAACACTTCTTAGTACTATTTGGTCCATCTTCTCCCCACAATGCAGAAATTACATCTTCTTTCTTGACAGGAAGAATTTGTGACCATCCTGTCTAACCAGAGAAAATCTTCAAAACTTGTCATAAATGACACCATGGCTTTTGTAAATATTTCTATTGTTTGAATAAGGATGGGTATACTGGTCAGGACAAACCCCATTCTGAATTCATCCTACCCTAAGGCAAAGCAACCAGTTGCTGTGATAATATCTTATTCATATTAGTATTCCCAACAGGTTAAGTCTGTCCTAGATATTGAATCTTGTGATTAACTTGTTCTCACATAAACTTTTACTGATAATCTTCCTCTGCTCTTCTCATTTTGCCAAGATGCTGCATGCCTTTATCCAGCAGCAGATGAGTTTTGGCTATCACTAGCACAAATGCAGCTTTTTAGTAGATAAGACATTGATAAAGACTGTTTCATGAGGCAGAGGGAGGGAAGAGTTCGTCCTTACAGTGGCTCAGTATTTAAGAGAAGATGCATTCTGTTACTTCAGTAACTCTCAGTGGTGCTGCGATTGACATTAACTTGAATGCCCTTGAATGCTTGAATTAAAAGATGCCCTGCAGGCTGCAATAGTAATTTAAGAGGAAGAGCAGCTGAAGGGAGTCATTACCTGCTAAAAGGTAACAAAATGGTTTGGGTTAGGGTTTCTCATTAATAATTTTCATAATTTAAGCTGTCTGTATGTTATTTGGGCTTTACTTCACCGAGAGAAATTAAATTGAGGAACAGTTGCCCTTTTTTTTGGTTTCATTCTCTGACACTAGTGCACTAGCATGAATGCCCTGTAACAACTCTACTGCAGGCTTTACCATTTAAAAACAACTAATGTTTTAAGCATTGATTTGTAGAGAATTAATGAGAAAAAAAGCCACTGAATGCTTCCTTGTTAAAAATACAACAGACAGGTACATTCAAAATGCCAGTGGCATTGAAAATGAGTTGAAAGTTTAGAAGCCTGAAGGGAGAGGAAAGAAGAGGAGAGAGGAGAGTTTAGACGAAAAAGGGCCAAACTTGTGGGAAGATGAACATAAATAGGCTCTCTCATGTAAGAAGGAAGCCCAGATGAATGTAGCTTCACACAACATCAAGTTAGTGATGAGATATATCTTGAGTGGTGATCTAATGTGTGTCATTCTCCAAAAGAGAAGAGCTATTTCCTTTCAGTGGTGTCATTTTTGTCTTTCCAGCTTTTTTTTTTTTTTTTTTGCATAAGGACTTATTTTTGAGAAATTTCGTTCCTACAGTAATTCATGTATCAGACAGATTTTTTCAGCGCAAAAGTGTATCTTACACTCTTACAAGCTTAAAGTGAATGAAAGCTGTCATTAATTTCTAAAAGCTTCTAGGCATGCATATCAAGAAACCAAAACAGAAAACACATCTAATGAGAAGATCAACTGAAGACAATTTCCATGAAAATATTTCATTTTGTATTTCATATTATTTGCATGACATGGATTGAGAGATTTTCCCAGCTTTTGTATAGATGCTTCCCTGGTACTGCTAACTATACCTGTAAGAAAAAAGAGTGAGCCCTAATTGCTCTTTATGTTTCAACATCTAGAGTAATGACCCATAAACCAAATAATTCCTCAAGAGCAGTTGTGCAAATCCATTGTGCCTAAATTATGACCTCAGTTTTGGTTGACCTCAGTCCTGCATGATGGTTGCATAGGTAGCTAAGAGCCTCATCGGTGTTCATCACTGATGATATATGTGTTATGGAAAAACAGTTTGACTTTCAGACCTCTAACAGACTAGAGCTGCAAAGCTGACAGTAGTATGTAGAGGGAAAAACCTCAATTATAAATTTGGGGGGTTGGATCTGAAAAGCAGTGAAAAGTATCACAACAATACTTTGGTGGCCATGGCCCACCATGACTAAGTATGCATTGTTTTTCTAAAATTTTAAAGAACTGCAAAGACAAATTAAGAATTCAGCTGATAGCCTCATAGCACAGTTAATTACAAAATTCCCTCTCCCCAAATCAAATGACTGAGTGTCCTATTTGAAGGGCTGCACACCCTAACACACTAAAAAAGCTGGGACATTAAGGAAAGAGGAAAAAACAAGTACAATCAAACAGAGAACACATGGCTGTGAACCTCTTCTAGCAAACAAAAGACTATTCTGAAGCATCAGAAATCAAAGAAAAGGGTGCGATTGACTTGTGTCTTTCAAACAACTTGTTGGTGAGGCTACTATTTTGCACTGGCATCACACAGTTTATGAAAACCTAGCTGCATAGCAAAAAACATAAAATAGTTTTCCATCTTTTATAAGAAAACATTTTCCTGGTTTTGACTGCCTGTTTTGCGAACTTTTCCATTAACTGTCCAACCATCGTCTGCTTAACCAGCCACCTTGAACTGAACACTTTGCTCAGCAACATGCTCTTACACACGTTGCACCCAAGCAGTTTCATTTCTAAATAACTGGGAAAAAACTATTAACGCTCCGAGAGTCACAATCACCGTGGAGGACAGCAAAGCATGCTTTTCTCCTTCCCTAAAATGCAAACTATCCTCTAGCCTCCCTCAGGTCAATGTGCAACTACATTTTGCAATACAAAGAAGAGAAAGGTATCACACAACCTTTTGCTTACAAGAAGAAGCTGGTCTCCCTGGAATAGCTATCACTCAGGCATCAGAAAGGTATAATGGACACCAAAGCAGGGAGGTGTAAGTAGGACTGACTCTACCTGGGAGTAGAGAACTAGAGAAGACGTTCATGGTTTGCCCGGGAGGTTCATACCCAGCCCTAAGTCATTTCAGCAAAGGCAAAAGTACCAGCTAGGTCAGGGCAGGCATCTTAGGACGGGATTCGCAAAGCCCTGAGCACTTCTTAGCCCGAGATCTCAGGCATTAAGCATTTACTTACTGTCCTTATAGNGGAGCGGAGCTGGAGCGGGGCCCCGCCTCGGTGGCGGTGGCGGCGCCTCCCCTGCCACCCGCGGGGCGGGCTCGGCGCGGGGCTTCGGGGGACCGCCTCGACCCCTTCGCCGCTCGTCGGGGGAAGTGTCGGTCTCGACTCTCCGCCCTGCCGGGCTCCCCCGGGGCCGCCTGCCGCAGCGAGGCTGAGCTGGCACCCGGCTTGGAAGCGGGAGCGGCCGTGGGAAAGCCCTGAGCGAGAGTTCGGCAGGGCTGGGCCGCCCCCTCTGTTCTGCTGTGCGGCTGCACACGCACAGAACAGGTGGTTTCCGTATCACCTGTTAGCCGCAGGCTGCCCGGGATACGGACCGTCACTGAGCCGTGGCACAGGGGAGCTCCCATCGCAGTTGAGCTCCTCGGACACCTCTGTTACAGAATCACGAAAATACAGAATCAAGAATATGCCGAGTTGGAAGGGACCACAAGGGTCATCGAGTCCAACTTGCTAACCTGCCAAGTTAGCGTAGGCTGGGAGCACTCTCTAAGCCCAGAGATATTTTTTGAAAGGCTTAGAAAGGGCATTTTAAGACACCTTCAAAACATCTCTAATTTATAAAACCATATGCCATACCATTAGAGAATGCTTCCATAATGATCGTTCTCAAAGTCGAGCATTACACAGATAATTTTTCAAACGTCTTTACAATTTCTCTTATACCTATATGAATAATTACTTGGTTCAGAAATTCGAGTTCTTTTTCTGGTTGTATTTTTTCAAGGCACATAAGGGTTGTAGGCTTACCTACTTCATACCATAAATATTATTTTTGACTCATTATTTCATACTATTTCTTGNCAAAGGCAAAAGTACCAGCTAGGTCAGGGCAGGCATCTTAGGACGGGATTCGCAAAGCCCTGAGCACTTCTTAGCCCGAGATCTCAGGCATTAAGCATTTACTTACTGTCCTTATAGGCACACACACACAGACACACACACAGACACAGACACACACACACATTTGCCCACGACTGCACAGGTGCCTTTACCTCAGGCAGGCAGGCAGGCAGGCAGGCAGGCAGCTCCCCCCTCCCCGCCCCACGCAAAGTTGCCAGACTTGCTGCTCAAAGGTGGGGGACGAGACCCCAAAATATCTCAGAGGAGCAGCCTCGCGTCCTCGCGCTGCCCGCGTCCTACCGCCTGTGGAGCTGGCCTCCTCCAGCTGCGCCGAGATGCTCTCCACTCTCCTCACGTTCATACTGGGCGGCGAGAGGTGCCCGGAGCCGCGGCGAGGCGGGACGCGGCGGGAAAGCGCGGCAGCACCGCCGCACCGGGGCGGCGGGAGCCGGAGAGGTGCCGCGNGTCATCGAGTCCAACTTGCTAACCTGCCAAGTTAGCGTAGGCTGGGAGCACTCTCTAAGCCCAGAGATATTTTTTGAAAGGCTTAGAAAGGGCATTTTAAGACACCTTCAAAACATCTCTAATTTATAAAACCATATGCCATACCATTAGAGAATGCTTCCATAATGATCGTTCTCAAAGTCGAGCATTACACAGATAATTTTTCAAACGTCTTTACAATTTCTCTTATACCTATATGAATAATTACTTGGTTCAGAAATTCGAGTTCTTTTTCTGGTTGTATTTTTTCAAGGCACATAAGGGTTGTAGGCTTACCTACTTCATACCATAAATATTATTTTTGACTCATTATTTCATACTATTTCTTGAACCTTGTATTATTAAGATTCTTATGAGCTGAAAAATAAAGAAGTAATTCCTATACCACATTGCCAGAAAATGCTTTAGGAGAGGACTTATATCTTTATCTATTCCATTTAACAAATTTACATCTATTTCAACTCCAAAATGGTGGAATGATTGAAGTCTTGAATGGGCAGTTATCACAGTATAGTATGGTAACTATGTATATTTATAACTATGTATACTATACCACAGTATAGTATGGTGACAGTGGCCAAGAACAACACAATGTTGAGCAGCTTCTGCCGAGTTTGGTTTTTCTGGCTTTGGGGGGGGTGTTTTTGTTGTTTGTTTGTTTGTTTGTGGGGTTTTGCGCTTTTTTTGTTTGTTTAATAAAAGTACATTCCCTGATGGAGGTTTAGGTATGATTATGAAGAGACAGGATCCAGAGTACTGTATTTGCCATATGGCCTCAAAATATTTCTCTTCTATATGGTGAATCCTCTGGTAGCCAGGATATGGCTCTTCTTATCAGAAAAATTCAAAGGAGTAAGAAGAGAGATCCGGATTTAATTTCATTATCATGATTTGAGTTTACTTTGAAGCCAACTTTAAAGAAAAGTAATTTATCACAATTTTGAAGGAGTCCTTGTCATCACATATACAGTTTTCAGTGAGGCAATTCAGGTTTACAACTGTCACTTCCCTTTGCTCTATACCAATATGTATCAGAAATTCATGAGTTATGAAAATACTCTAAATATACATGAGCAGCTGGTCATAACCAAATAAACAAGGGCAGGAATGGTAGTAATTCACCAAGAGTACCTTTGCAGTTCCCAATTAAGCTATGCATTCATTTTATGTCTTAGAAGGGAATGACAGGTATGAAGTGCAACACAGAACATAAACACCAGAAGTGCTTACCAAGTTTGTACAGATAACATAGCATGTGTCAACTCTGTGATCAATTGTGTCTGGGGCAAATTAAAAAGAAAATGCCACGAGTAAACTGAACTGTCTCCATAAACCTGCATGTTTCCCTCAATTTCATATGCTTTATTTTTTTGTTTGCTCTCCTTGTTTCCATCCACTTGTTCTCCATCTCCTTCTTGATGGGCCTTGCTTGAAGTAATTCACTCTGTATACTCTCCTTTTTGTTCTCTCGAGATTTAAAGGCTCGTCTTAGAAAAACTTCTTTCTCCAACTTCTTTTTAAATGTTTCCATTTCTTGGCCATTCAGACCTGTTAATTTTCTCTTCCCTTTTTCATGATCGCTGCCAGAAAGATCTAAATATTACCATATCTTTGCCATTTACTTATAAATTAGGGATGCAGCACGTAAAATGAAAGCCCACTTAAAAATAACTGGAAAAATCCTCAGTTAATAAAGACATATAACATTTTCTGACTTCATAAGAACTGTAGTAATTATAGAACTGTGCAGATTTGCAGCATCTGTTTTGATTTTATCCAGCCTTAGATTATGAAAATTATTGACAGTAATTGAAATACATAAATATTAAATACATGTCATTTTGATGTTCTGTGTACACCAGAATGTGGGGGTTTTCCAAATTTGCTTTAAAGGGCAAATTCTTTATTGTGTACAAACCTGATTAAGTTTCCTCCAATTAGCATGTCAAGCTCATGTATCTGCTTTATATAACATGCAGTAAAATTTGACATCAACTGTGATTTCATCCCTTCTATATAATTACATTTGGACATATAATTATGTTTCTATGAATATAAAGTTTCATTCGAGTTTCTACTTTTCAAAATATGTAACTCTTTTGTTTCTTCCTCACTTATTTCAAATATTTATTTTGCAGTTAACTGTTAATAATATGTTGAGCATGTATTCAATATGTCCATGTACAGCTGAAGATATCTTTCAGTCCCTTGTGAGAAAAATTTAATTTCTTCTTTTTGAAACTGTTGATGCAGTTTCCACCTAATTTCTTTAATTAGAATTTGAATCAGCATATTTCTATTTGCCTCAAATGTAAAGTAATTGGAACAACCTAACATAATTATGATTCAGTGTGTCCAAATCAAGTTGGGACTTCCACATCTGTTTAAAATAAGTAATAGGTAAAATTAAGTGTTAAATCATGAAGCTAGAAATTATCAAGGAGGCATTTTCTTCCAAAAGAGAAAATCAAATAATCTTTGGTGAATAAAAAATATTCATTGTGATTTCTAGTGATAGCACATTCCTATCAGGGAGAATCCATGTTTTTCCTACCTATTTGTGTGGATTAGAAAAGACTCAGACCAAGAAAATGCATAGCAATACCCAAAGATTCAGTCCTTTTAGTCTGTTCTGCTCCCTCACTGGTCTTGGGACATCTGCAAAGGGTTAACACAAGTAGTTCAGCTATCCAAATTGTATTAGCACTAAAGAACTGAATTAAGAAGTTGAATAGAGCAAAAATAAGCCAAAGGATTCAACACATCCATGTTACTTCCAAGGCTTCCAGAGAAACCTTTATTTTTGCAGTGCTTCCCCTGCTTCCTCCAGAGAATGGCCCTCCAGGTGGGAGCTTTCTTGATTCCCAAAAGAATTCATCATTGTGTTATACTTTGTGACTTCACATCACTTACAATGTTTTTCGCAGGAAAAGAAATCTAACAGCTACATCAGTCTGTCACTTACTTCTAGGACAAATATTCTTCCTTCTCCAAAAAGTAATAAAATTTCATTTTGCTATTTTTTATTCAGGCATGAGAAAGAAACAGTTCTTCATGCTGTGGTACATTTTAAAGAGTACTTTTGTTCTCAAAAGTTTATTTTATTTATTTTTAAGTCATTCAGTGTAATAATGTATCCTAAAAAATATTGTATGTGTACTCTGTATCACAAAACACTTTTGGCCATACCTAAATATTTAATGTCTGTGATAAGGTGCTTGGTAAAAATGAGAAGTCTAAGCCTTTGGGAGACATCTAGCCCCCTGTTATGGGCTGTGCATTGGGCGTCAGTAATAAGGTGCCAGGTGGGTTGCAAAGTGATCTTTGTGGCAAGAGGCTGGGGTTGCCCTGTGCCAGACACTTGACTCCAGACAACTCTCCAACAGATCCATTGCATGCCACAGCTGAGCCCATCAGCCAGCTTGGTGGCATCTCAAGGAAAACGTATTTTAGGAAGGGCACAAAATGCTGAAGAGGAGGGAATGAGAGAGGCAATGCCAAAGTCAGAGGAGAGGGGAGGTGCTTTATCATGGAGCCTTTCTAAAGGGACTGGATGCCAATGCAGGACCCGAGCTGGAGAATGTACACCATGAAAGGACTATCGCTCATGGATAAACCCATGTCAAAATAGAGGAAACAAGTAACAATGAAGGAGCAGCTTTTGAAAAAAAGAGTGTTCACAACATTTGCTGTGAACAAGGAAAGGAAAGAAGCTGACTGAAGTGAATTTGAGCCTGGAAAGGGGGAGAAAATGTGCTTTTCACCACAGGGTAGACATAGGAGAATTCAAAATGCAAAGTGAAGTTGTAGGTGCATGTCCCTGAAACACTGGAGCTTCCATATTCAAGATTTCCTATTAGAACACTCTAGTTTTAGAGAGTATTGGTGCTTTCAGAAAGAGTAATCTTGAATATTCTGATTTTTGTGCCTGTTAAACCTTAACAAGACATTTCTTCAAAGGAACATTAAGCACAGTGTATCCTCATGCTTGTACAGAAATAAATAGCAAGAAACTGTGAAGGCCAGCCCTTAAACTTGGCAAAAATTGGCTTTCAGTATTACTAGATTTTGTTAATTAAATGGTGAGAAGAAAGGATGAGAGCCTCCTTTCCTTGAAACTCATTTTGTTGTGTTTGTTGTTTTGTTTGGTTTTTTTTAAATAACATTTTGTAATAGGTTCTGTAGGGATTGGAGGCAATTAGATTTACCATAAATGAATAACACATCAGAATTTACATGTGGTAACCAAAAAGAGAAGACAAAGAAGTTATTTAACATCCTTCCAACTTAAATATTGTTGCCGGGTATAAAACAGTCAAGATATGGATTAACTCCTTTTTTGCAGCTTTTAAAACAAAATTCAGTGTCAATGTGAAATAAATACCTTATTTCTGTTCCTTCAGACCTAAGATACAGCCTTTTTTTTTTTTTTTTCTGCTCTTGTATCTTTGTTTGCTGGCTTCACTTCAGTGTGCTACAGGGGATGGGAGTGACTTCACTGTTAAATGTCAGTATTTAGACATTTGAGATTTGATTTGCAAGTGCTGTGGTTTTGTATCTTGTTTCAACTGTGGTTCATGGTTTATAATAGCCATGCTGCAGATATTTTTGAAGGAAGTCATTACAAACAAAAGCAAGGCTATATAAAAAAAAAACAACACGTAATATTCAACTCAACTTTGATGTGCTGCTTGAAGACTTCGTTGGCATAATTTGTATCACTTAATCTAAATTGTTGTTGAATTGTATGTTGTCATTATTAGGCTGTCACTGAAGTTATTTCATTAGTAAACCTGAGTCAATGATTTCATATTTATGTTAAATTTATATTTAAAAATAGCACTGTAGTTTCTAAGTACTTCATTGTTAACTTGACAGTCACAAAAGATTTCAAAAATAAAAGAATATGCTTCTGAAACGTAGCCAGCCTCAGAGGACACACAGCTGAAAAATAGTCCATTAGACAAGTGTAGGCTGAAGAAAAATATTGGGTAATTATACTGTATCTACTTATAGTCTCAGGGGGAAAATGTATCGTTTTTTATATAAAATAGATCATAAGCTTTATGATCATATGTGAAATACCTATTTAGTGAAATACTTGCTCTATGCTCAGAAGAGACAGGGGGAAAAAAAAACCAACTAAACAAAATAAAACAACAAAACCCCTGAGCTGACCCTCTCATAGGAAACTACCCAGACTAAACCAGTTTATGGCAGAATGATTGTCAACAATTTTTCTGGCAATTTTACATTCACCTGTATGTTGGCTTCCGATTGCTTTCCATCCTCCATTCTCATCAGTTAATTCTGCACTCTGCTCAAGTGAACCTTTCTCCCACTCCGCTTCTCTATCTCTCCTTCATTTCCTATTCCCTTTCCTATTTACCTCACGCATCATTTCTTATGAAAAACTGAATAACAGCAGAAAGGATAATGGTTTTTATGTTGAGCTGGTGAGATCAGAGAGCAGTACTGCTCTGTACAGCTGATGACAGGATGTAACTGAATACAGTGTTTCATGTTTTCCATTTTTAAATCCACAACCACAGAGTTTCCAGATGATAGGACATTAAGAACAAAAGTCTAGGGACTCCTAGCCAACTCGAGAGCCAGTTCATAGAATATAAAAGAACAATTAATAATACGAAGCTGAAAAATTTCAGAATGTTTTAAAGCATTTTATTCCTACAATATTTCCTCTAGCTTTGTGGCACTAATGATTCATTCATGGAAACATGGAAATACAGAAATCTCATATTTTGTTAGTGCATTTAAATAAAGAGACATAAGGCTAAATTCTCTTTTCAGTGACAGCAATGGGCTTTTTTGAATGAGCCCAATCTATATGGGGAGACTAAAAGAGTTGGCTCAATCTCATAAAAAAAAGTCAGAGAGGGGATATGGTTGCTATATATGTGCATCAGACAGGTGAAAAGACAGTGAAAGAATAAAAGATCTATTCCAGGTAAATGTCAATGCTGGCAGCAGAAAAAATGGTATAATCTATAATCTATAAATTTAGGTTGCATATTAAACCAAAGTTGCTAGGTATTAAATGATTCAAGTACTGAAATGCCCTTCCAAAATGAATGGGAGGAAAGGTAAAATAAATGTTTTAAGGCAGAGCTTGGTAACTCTGATGGGATGCCTATGATAACAGAGAGTGCTACAAATATAAATCATATATATGGTTTCCTTCCGTTAATAAGTAAAGCTCTTGAATAGCAGACCAAATTCATAATACAGCATGAGTCATAGGAAAAGGGCTACAATACTTATGCAGAGATTACACAATATAACATATATAATAATAAGAGCATCTATAATAAACATTAATCCTTATACATAATATTATGAAAACTTGCAGGACAGGATAAAAGTCTTCCAAATTTAAATGACTGCTCCAAGAAAGACAGTAATCAATTGTTCTCTATGGCCAATGGCAGTGATAAGGAGAAAGGCACCTAGATTGCAACAAAAAGTAGTCAAATTTAGGGGAAAATTTCAGGCTTCTAAGGTAGGCAAATATTGAAGAGTTTTATGAAGAGGTCAGTGGAATATTCATCATTAAAGTGTTTAGCTGCTCTATAGATGATTTCTGAAGACAGCCTAGAACTTTTGATCATGTCACAGCACAGCACTCCTATAAACGTTGAAGTATGTTCTCTTTTTATGGTGGTATGATTAAAAGGATAGTACTGATTTAAGTGAGAAGGGAATTTGGCCAGCAATGATCTTGCTTTTTCAGCTCCTTTTTCAGCTCCCTGTCCATATTTCTCCTACAGAACTAGTGCTCCTAAATTGTACAGGTTTTACTCTATGAAACAGAGGTGTATGTCCTGATCATTTTCTAAGATGCTTTGTTTCTTAATTTGCATACCTAAGTATTCTGTTGTCATGGAAATCTCTTCTCCAAAGCCCTTGAAGACCAGCTCTCTTGCTTCAATTCTGTTTCAAATTTTCTGCGTCAACTAATTTTAATTCTTACTCCAAGTTTTCCATATATTGTCTTGCCACATATAAGTGAAACAGTCTTAAAATTTCTTGGGTCACAATCTTATCCTATCTATTTGTAAAAACAAAAGCTTCACTTCAGGCAAGTGACTAAGTTTAATGCAACAATATTTGCTGACTAAAATGATTTTTAAATCTTTCACTGAAGAAGCATCCACGTTGATAGTTGTTTAGCAGCTCAGCAAACAAGCAAGAAATTCTAAAAGAAAGGACATAGCTGAAATGAAATTCAAATAGAATTGTTAAAATAATCCCAGCATATGTCTTGTCTATGCCTGTCTTCTTAGATTGGTGGAGGGAGTCTCACAGTCTGTCCTGAAAGCTGAAATACTTTATTTAGGACAAATATTAATCATGCCAGCTTTCCTTCCATGTAAAACGAACCTGCCAGTCTTTTACTTTTCATAAGCTGCAGCTAAGGTGTGTTCAGATGTCTTCAGTGAATCTCTACTGAAATGATTTGTGAAGGTCAGGTTAGGACCTTCATCATTAGTAAGGACATTATTCCATTGAATAGTGTCTTTCACAGACAAAACATATGCTTTACATGCCTATGGGAAATAGAAAGTAGATTGAACAGAGGAGCCCTGAAGAGGAGATACAAGGATTCCCTGAAACGATACCTGAGTTTTGGCCATATTGACTCCCATCGGTGGTCTACTCTGTCCTCCAGTCGAGACACATGGAGACACACCATCCATAGAGCTGCTGCCTCCTTTGAGAACACAAGTAGAATCAGTCTCAAGGAGAAAAGACAACGCAGAAAGAACCATGCCTTGCCAATACTGCCTAAGAAGATTTTCCGCTGTGTCTTTTGCAACCAGACTTGTCTATCCTGCATTGGCCTTTTTAGCCATCAGCACATTTGCAGCAAGCGTGGGTTGAGCCCTTCCCATATCTTTGTTCATGAAGACTAGCCATGATGATGAGGAGGAGGAGGATAATGATGAGGAGGATGATGATGACAATGATGAAGAAGTAGGCCACCAATCTTTAGTTTCTGGAAGGATTTTAGAATTGATTCACATCAAGCTCTTGTTGGCTATATAGCACCACACCTTTTAAAATCACAAGACCTCTTCCAAATATAACTCTACTATGGTGTCTACCCTGACTCTAATATCTCAGCTGGTGATAGGGCTATTACAAGTCTTTCTGCATGCCATCACATAGAGCTCAGACTACCATTTATTACATTCTGATTACTAAACCATTAAAAATAACTGCTATAAGAGGTTAAGAGGTAGAATTCATGGGTATGTGCAAATGACTACTTAACTTAGACACCTAAAAAGAGAGATGACAATTTTAGTAATTAATTCCTATTATAGGATTTATAATTGAAAACAGGATTTATAATTTAATACAATACATAATTGGAAGACTCTATTTTATAAAATTACCTTATTATTGGTTCCTGATGTTATATTCTTTAACATTTGATGTGTATTACAGCTATCTAAAATTCTTGTTAGTATTCTCACTGTTTAATCTTCACTTGGAAGTAAAACGCTAGGTAATTTTATGATAACTGACTGATGGGTATGAAACTTTGCCAATGACAGTAAAGAATGACAGAATATGCTACAAGGGTTTTTTTTTTTGGTTGGCGTTTTCAACTCACATTCAGGAAGACATGTTCTCAGTAGACTTTTACATTGTGATTACAACAGAGGAAACAGAGAGCATCATCTGCGATAGTACTCACATTAGACCAAAGTCACCAAAGCCCATCACCTAGAAAGTAATCTAGACTAGACAACGCCAAAAATGCAATGGTTGAAAGGAAGTATATTTGATAATGTAATTTCTTGAACATCAGACACCAGTAAAGTAACTACTATAAATTCTAGGCTTTTTACCTGAGTAGCAAATAATCCTTTGTTGCTCAGGAAACTTCTAGTTCTTCAGCTATGTCCAACCAGTTGATGACATTCATCTCATTAACTTTCTTCCAATGCCCAGCTTTAACGAAATATTTTGTAATTCAGTTGTATCTGAGGTGGCAGATAGTGGCTGTATTTCACTTATAGCTAAAAAACATCAGGTATCTGGATTCATGACTTGAGAAACAGTTTAAAAAAATTAGAAAGAACTCTAGCTCAAAGTAGTTCCATCTCCAAAAGACTGCAACATTTCAAAAATGTATGAGACAGACAACAGATCTTAAGAAAGAGCATGAATTTTTTTATTTGTTGTTTAGCAAGATCGTCAAACATAAAAGCACAGGTGTCAGAATACTGCTTGAGGGGGAGGTTTTGATGCCATCTCCTGAAGGGAAGACCTAATAGTGTCCATCAATTACTGAGCCAGAGATCCACACTATACTTTCCAGTTAGTTCAGAGAAGGAAATATGAACTCTTTGAAAACATTTGATGCTAAGAGCAGATTCAGCATGAGTTTAAGATATACCTTAGTGCCATAGAAACATAAGCTAAGTCCATGAACATAAGTTACTATACAGAAAGAAAGATCTTCATTATCCCTGTAGCTGGTTATCTTCTGAGAGCTAAAAAATAATCAGANACAGATCTTAAGAAAGAGCATGAATTTTTTTATTTGTTGTTTAGCAAGATCGTCAAACATAAAAGCACAGGTGTCAGAATACTGCTTGAGGGGGAGGTTTTGATGCCATCTCCTGAAGGGAAGACCTAATAGTGTCCATCAATTACTGAGCCAGAGATCCACACTATACTTTCCAGTTAGTTCAGAGAAGGAAATATGAACTCTTTGAAAACATTTGATGCTAAGAGCAGATTCAGCATGAGTTTCTTTAAGATATACCTTAGTGCCATAGAAACATAAGCTAAGTCCATGAACATAAGTTACTATACAGAAAGAAAGATCTTCATTATCCCTGTAGCTGGTTATCTTCTGAGAGCTAAAAAATAATCAGAAAAAAACCCCACAAGATCAATGTGAAAGCAGCATCTTCCTATAGGAATAAATTCTCTAACAGTAAATACAGTTAATAAAACTACAGGTGTTACTGCTTTTATACCATGAAAAACATTCACTGAAATTTGTTGTTATTTGTTATTAATCTTATAGGTCCCAAGACTAACGACATATTTGAAGTTTTTAAAAAAATTTATGCATGCCGTATTTTTTAGTCTTACATTGTATAGAACTGTTGCTGAAAAGGGAGCTATAAACTCCTTTGGTTTCAGTGCTCAAATGCTGGTTTAGGTACTTTACATAGTATTACGAAAAAGCCTCAGAGATATTAATCTCAACTCAGCTTCAGTGACAGGCGATGTGTTGCCCTAACTGCCTGCAACATGCTGACTCAAACTCAGAAGGTCATTATAATTGTACATTATCGTGTATTTTTGAAGAAATTGACTTCTGGAACTGGTGCAAAATTTTAACAGTGCACAAAATCACATATAAAGTAACATAAAGCAGAGAATGCAGTAAAATCTCCATTTATGTCAAGTGTATCAGTAATAGGTATCGGAATGACAAATAATTTTAAGTCTAAATGCATTGGGAAATTATATGTCTGTAACAGAAATACCCAAATCACCAATATCATTGGGGTTTTTTCCTCTGAGTATTCCTTTTCACCTGTATTACTCATTATCAAAATAATTTTTATTAATGTACCAGAAATAAGCAGATATATTGTAAGGTATGATACATTACTCATATTGGCATACCTTATTAATTAAGTCCTCTGACTTAGAAAATGATCATCTAGCAGTGTCACAGTTTCAACCTGGAGTAACTTCCAATTTTCGTAGTGAACCCTAACAGATGTTATCTGTTGCGTTAGCTTATCTGTAAAATGAAGCTACTTTGAGTGTAAGCAGAAAAAGATCTTTAAATACTTACTGGAATATTCCTGATGAATGTTTATGAATATATAGAGAGCTACATAAGACAAAAAAGGTTGTTAGGCTTCTGAAGCACAGCACAGAGGATATATCACAAAATGGCAGCAAAACAAGGCCATCTATATTGTTTCAAAATAAATTTCTTTTAACTCTGTTTTGTTATTCAAACCATGCAATAAAAAACATCTCCTGATTTAAGGAGATGAATGGGCTTGCCTAAAGTCTGTAAGTTTTGACTCAGTACTGAGAAAAAAATTAAACCAAAATGAAGCCATCATTTTTACTTTCAGTACTCTGGCTCAGGCCAAACAAAAAGAAAATGAATGAAAGCAATCTGTCATACTGAAAACACATCTTGGATAGAAAACATGATCCAGCTGCTTATCATGACAGAGAAAATTTTAAGGCATTTCTATTAACTTGAACATTTTTTGAGGTAACCAGAAGGTTGTGCAAAATCTGTCATAATGTCTATGTGCTTCTTTATTCTGTCTTTGGAGAAAAAATACTAAATTTTTGTTCTAACTCAAAGAAAAATAATTTTCCAGAAGGACTCTTGGGAGTAAATGAAAAATTCCGCCTGCAAGGAGCTTTGAACAATGATGAGGAGTGGAAATTCTGAATTGCTGCAGTAGGATGTGTTCCTGCATATCCTACAGAGGAGCAAGATCAGATATAAACAGCATAGATGGATAACTCTGTCAAAGTATGGAATACTGGTCAATAAAGGAAAATTATAATAAAAGCAGAGCTATCTATACAGACAAGGCAGAAATAACCAAGTTGCTTCTCTGTGAATGAGCTAGAACTCTGCCTAACTTCAGGTGTGGCTATTGTGCCAGAATGCATGCGCATTTCAAATGCTAGTGCAGATAAACTGGTTTAATTTGCAGCTCTGTTCATGGAATATGTTATTTGATATTAGGACACTGCTTCAAGGACTTAGGCTTTTTTTTTTTTTTCAGTGCAAGAAATATACTCTTTAAAATTTATATAATCGTAGAATAGTTTGAGTTGGAAGGGACCTTTCAAAGGTCATCTAGTCTACTCCTCCTGCACTGAACAGGGACATCTTCAACCAAATCAGATTGTTCACCACAGCCCAACTTGACCTTGAGTGTTTCCAGGGATGGGGAATTTACCACATATCAGGGCAACCTGTTCTTGTGCTTCACCACTCTCATTGTAAAAAAACTTCTTTCTTATATCTAATCTAAATCTACACTCTTTCTGTTTAAAAATATTACCTCTTGTCCTATTGCAACAGGCCCTGCTAAGAAGTTTGTTCTCATCTTTCTTATAAGTGCTGAAAGGCTACAATAAGATCTCTCCAGAGCCTTCTCTTCTACAGGCTGAACAATCACAATTCTTGCAGCCTTTCTTTGTAGGAGAGGGCCTCTATCCCTGCAATCATTTTGGTGGTCTCCTCTAGACTGACTTCAGCAGGTCAATGTTTTCCCTGTGCTGGGATCCCAAGAACCCAACACAGCATTCCAGGTAGGATCTCCCAAGAATGGAGAAGAGGAACAGAATCACGTTCCTTAGCCTGCTGTCCATGATGCTTTAGATGCAGCCCAGGACACAATTGGCTTTCTGGGCTGTGAGTGCACATTGCTGGCTTTCATCTACCCTTTCATCCACCAGCACCCCCAAGTCGTTCTCTGCAGTGTTACTCTCAATCCATTTATCCAACAGCCTGTATTGATATTGGGGATTGCTCCAATCCAGATATAGCACCTTGCACTTAGCTTTGTTAAGCCTCATTGGGTTTCCAACGGCCCACTTCTTCAGCTTGTCCAGGTCCCTCTGGATCAAATTCTGTACTTCAGGTGTGTCAACTGCACCACTCAGCTTAGCATCATTGGCAAATCTGCTGAGAGCACAATAAATCCCATTGTTTATATCATTGATGAAGACATTAAATACCAGTGGACCCCTGGGAAATATAACTTGCCACCTATGTCCACCAGAAAGGACACTGTGCCATTGATCATTACCATCTGGATGTGGCTGTCCAACCAACTCCTCATCCACCAAACAGTACACTCATCAGATCCATCTTCCTCCAATTTATAGAGAAGGATGGAGGAGAGTATGTCAAAGGCTTTACAGAAATCCTGAGAGATTGCATCTGTAGCTCTTCCTTTGTCAACTGATGTAGTCATTCCATCTCGGAAGGCCTCTAGGTTGGTGAGGCTGGACTTTGCCCTACATGATAGTATTAAAGATGGAGTGAAATTAAGATGACAAATGGAATGTTTTATTCTGTTAGCATATTTGTATAAGCTGTTATGCATTAGTCAGTGTATTTTTATTAGATTTATAAGGTATATACTGCTAAATCTATAGTCCTAAATCAGGTTAAAAAATACATTTGCCTAGAAGTTTGGCTTGAGAAGGGACTACACAATTGCCTATTTTATCTCCTACTACGGTTTTGTAGAAGTGCCATGGTGAGTAGTAGACTGTTTAAGGGTAATTCATATATTCCAGAGACTGACCTTCAGCATCCTTAGCCAAAATTGAAAGATTTTTTGTCTGAGTATAATATGGGAATATAGATCACCTTTAAACAAATATCATGTAAGATCTGAACAATTTTTAACTGCTAGCCTTGTGCAGTAATTGTCTAGAAATTTGTCAAGAATTTTACCTAATTTGTCTATTAATATATAACAGGAAATTCCTGGAAAACTTTGAAAATGGAGTAATGAGATTAATTACCTAAGGCACATGAAAAATTTTTAATAGTAACTTATATAGCATAAACCACAGCTATAGGAAATATAATTTCTTAGGCATTTAATTCTTTCTTCTCTGACATCAGGGGGATTTCTGTAGGTAACTGACAGTGTTTATGTGACACCAGAATTCAAATCACTCTTCTCTGTAAGAAAGAATCTTGAGATAAAATGAAAATAAGGCTCATTTCACATGACAGCACAGAGACAACAACTGTTGACAAATTAGGCTTGAATGTAATAGACATGTATAGGAATCAGGGCTTGAAGTTATGGATGTCAACTATTTTTAGGTTATATACTTCAGTCATTCACTTTTGAAAGCCAGGATTTATGTCTAGAATATATTAAGAACAGAAAAAAAAATTGGTGCAGCTCTTCAGTCCCTCTCCAGTCCTTATTCCCATTCTGTCTCGCTTGTCTAGTGTTGTCTGTGGAATAAGGGTTGAAGTTTAAGAGTCAACGTAGCAGAATTAAAACAAACCGCATTGGGACATAATGGTGGCATTGTTTGACAGCTGAAAGTCATAATTTTCTTGTTAATCCTGTACATAACATTTTAATATTTTTGCATATATTTAAGCAACACCACAGAAAATAAGCATTTCTGTGGTATGTATTTTTGAAAGAAAAACAAACCTGAGATGAAGTACATGTACTTCACCTTTGGTTGAGTCATGAAAGGTTAGGCTGCTGTGCTACTGAGATGAAAAGCCTAGCACGCATCTACTGCTTTAGCTGCAAGCTGGGAGAGATGGGGAGGCACATTTGTGTGATTGTGTCAGGCAGATGGAAGGATGAGCCTACAGGTATTCTTCACAAAATAAAAAATAATCTCAGGTTTTTTGGTGGAATATGAGGTGGAGAAGTTTCTAAAAGAAAATCAGAGCTCTTATCCAAAGGGAAAAGGGGAACTGTTGAAATAACAGGTCTTTTTTATGCATTAATACTCAGCAGTGTATTTCAACTCTATGTTTAGGCCAACAGATACAAGTACTATAATAAAGAAACAAAATCTACAGCACAGTGAAAAATGAAGATATTATTTTATGGTTAAATTTCTATTCTACCCTGTTTGCAAGTTTGGTGATAAATTCCCCAGAGAATTTCTGTTATAGCCTTACTGAAAGTTTTTAAATACTTTTATTTTATTTAACAAACAAAGTCCTTAGTATCAAAATAAATTGTCCTTTACTGTAAATGTCAGAGGTAATACAGAATTTTCTAAGAATGATTATTGTGACATCACACCACAATAAAAGGGTTCTACAATTGCAGACAGGGAATATTGTTGCAGCCTTAATGCTTTAGGTTTATGTAATCTGTAAGAAGCTCAAAATAGAAAAATAGGGGGCTGGATTAGGTTGTGTTTATACCACTTTTAGTACACCAAGAGGATGTTTTCCTTAAAAACTTATGAACTTATGAAAATAAGAAATTAGCAATCGAGCTGTTTTTTCAGTTCTGTATTGCTCTAGTTGTCATAACTGCAACAATTTGCAACCAAGTTTTAATTCGTTTATTTTCAGTGGGTTAGTTATAAGGGAAAGACTTCTCAGCCAGTGCTAACTAGTTTCTTTCAGATCATAAGTTCATCTTAAGAGTCAATATGGTTTTGTAAAGCAGAAATGCAGAAGATGAAAGCATGTAGTATAACATCATTTAACAAAAATTCTCTTTTAGTAATATTTTCGGCCACCTATCAAAGTCAGGATGTTTTTCCTGAAACCTACATGAAGAATTTATGTGACACTGCTTCATCCTTGATGATTGTTATTATTAGAACTACAGTACTAAGAGCAGCACTAAAAACTGTCATTAAAACCTTCTTATTTGTAAGTAGGTAGTAGTACTATATGCTTAAAATTTCTTTTTCCCTTTTCTCAGTATCTGGATATTTTTGATTCATGTGTTTGCTTTACATACAGTCTTTTTTTGCTTGTTGTTGCCTCTCATAGCGAGGGCTTATGTCTTTCTTCTCTTTTTTGAAGATTTATAAGACTACTCATTCATTTGATTTTGGGAAGCTGCATAGTTCTGACTTACAATTAATTTAGGGATCTAAGAGTATTTCTAATTAGAATGTAAGTAGTAGACTTGGGTAGACATTTTTCACAAGATTCAGCTCAGACTCAAGAGAGCACAGCAATTTGGTAAATCACCACTCAAAGGCCTTCAGCAGCTCTTGCTGAGGCTTTATATATGTTTCAAGGTGGCTGAATGAAACCAGTCAAGTACAGAAAAAGAGTAAGGCCCTTTTTTTTTTCGTAATTGAGAAAGGTCCATTGTGGGAATGGTCAAGAGTCCAATGTCCCATTTAGTTTTCCTTTTTGCTGACATCCAAGAAGCTTAGAAGAGAACAATAAGAGTTAGGCAATTCCCAAAATAATCTTGTATATTTAATTTAATCCAGAAGATGTATTTCTATTGTTTTGCAACAGAAAACTTGTAACATGATTACAGTGCACTGTGTGATATATCCAAGGTGCATCCTCCTGGAGGACTGTGGTATTTTATATAAAAATGTTTAATAGGAAATCTAATGCCAATCTTTGTATATTACATTAAATAGCAAATACTGCAATATGAAAAGACGTTACTGGTTATAAGTATGCATAGCAAACATGTATAAACCAGCTATATACTAATGCTTTTTAATCATATACAAACAGTTGTGATAAAATAGAGAAATACAGATTCTAAACAACCAACCAGACTGTTTGGAACATCATCTATGAGAAAGAGAAGCATTTAATATAGATCCTTTACCACAATGACAGTAAGAATTACTGGCTGCAAATCTCCAGCTCCTTTGGAGACACAAAACATACCCTGAAATGGAATAAAATAGTAAACTATCAGTAAAGCAATTAGTCTATAGTTAAAAACTCCTTAGGAATATTAGCAGTGTTAACTGAGTAGTAAGAATTTGATTTCTTGATATTGATAAATACAATAATGAAGTTAATGATAATGGTTAAAAAATCTATTACTAAAAAGAGGGAAATAAGAAAATAAATCCAAATATATGCTGCACATTTAAATGTTTAGTTGTTGTGCTGTTATGTAATTTTGTGTAATCGGTTTACTATTCACAGAAGAAAATTTGCTCATAGAACAAAAATAGTTAATGAGCTACCAAAGAATCAGCAGAGGGTTGCAGAAGCACAGTTCTGATATTCTTCTATGTTAAACAACAGACTAGCTGTCATGGGGAGAAAGTGAAAGTACAACCGGTCTTTTTTCCTACCATGCGAGGTCCCCGGTGGTCACGCGGGAGCCTGTCGGTCGTGCGCATGGGACCGGCGGCAGCGACACCCATGGCAGCAGTGACGGCTGGGCGGCCCCGTGGAGCAGCGGGGACTGCGTGGGGATGGGCTGGGCGGCCGCGCCACTGCCGCCCACACCACCGTCCTGGACGCCCTCGGCCAGGCCGTGTTGCGCCGCGCCCACACCGCCGCCGNCCCGGGGGGCGGGTTGTCTGGCGATTATCTGCAGTTATTGCCCGGGTTTAAAGACCACATTTCTTCCATCAGCACTGAAAAATCCCTTCCTGGGGCTATAGGGAAGAGGAGGGGGAGGGGGGGGCTCACGGTTTTCTAATTGTTTTGAGTGTTTTTTCTTCAGAAAAGCCGAGCGGAGGCTCAGGCTGCTGTGGGTTCTCAGATCGGCCGCGGGCCTTCTCTAATTATCCTGGCGTCTCTCCGGGAGCCCCAGAAAGAAACCAGCATTGCTCCAGAGCATTCTCACCCTAACACGGGCACTGGGAAAGTTTAATTTGTCTGGGTTTTTTTGCACTTTATTGTCGGTTTTTCTGTGTGTGTGAAATAAACTGTGATATTTGTGTGTTCTCTTTCTTTTGGGGTGTGTCTGTGGTTTCTCTCGGACATCTCTTGTCAAAAATTGCTAAATTTGTGGTAAAACCATGACACTAGCTGACTGGATTTAATAGTCAAAAAAGGATTATAGAAATTAAAGACAAAAAGACCATTTCGCTCATCTTGGCTTTTAAGACAAGTGATGTCTGCCGGGCATAGCCACTTAAAACTGATCTTAAAGTGTTCCAAAACACTGAGAAGAACCTAAAAATCATAATGGGTGCACTTTCTATACATTATACTCTGCTATCTGATGAGTCAAGGTCTGCCTTCTTCCCCCCACAAATCCAGATAATTTAATATCAACCAAAAATATGTCTCTCCTTCAACTCCAGCATCTTTTTTCTAAATTTCATTCTATATAGAAATGGGATCAGCAGCCAACAAATATAGATTTAAATGGGTACTTATGAAATGTTCTGTATTAGAAAAGGGTTAAGCAACTGTTATTTTTTTTTTTTTTGATGGTGCTTTTAAAGGCTCATATTGTCTTTAAGTCACAAATCCAAGCTTACATTCTGATCAGGATAAAATTATGGAAATTTAATACCTGTTCCTCCAATTAAACATTAATTCAAGCCTTGGCTCAATGCAATCACCTTAACAGAAAAGTTGATTTATACTGTAAGGTCATAAGATTCATCCTTTTCTAAATTCTGGTTAGTGGATGAGATGAGAGGATGATCTACAGACCAAGAATCAAAGATAATTAAGAGCAAAACTATATTATAAGAAGAACACAGAAAATCATGTAAACAATAATTGAAACTGACAAAGTATCACTGTCTGAATGTACAAAGCAGCCAAGATAGTTTGATATGCAAAAATTTCATTTGACTAAATGAAAAAGATGAGGAGAGTTGGTTAATTCAGTAGAAATCAAATAATTCTGAAAAAAAATGTTAATTTACAAATATTAAGTGGAAAAGAATAAAAGCTTTAGAATTTTAACATATCAAAAGAAATCTTGATGATAAAAAAACAGTGCCTGGGTTTAGCAACATGAAAGTGCAGCTTGCAACAGCTGCTACCAAAGCATTTAATCACTCTGCAAAGATGAGCACCTCCTAAGCCAGTGGGCATGAGTTTCTATGCATGCAAGAGACAGAAAGCAATGCTTGTCCTTGGAGATGCAGTACTCTACTCTCACATGTCCTTACATGCCAACTTTTTAGCCTGTCTTCATATAGCTCCATTATTGTACAAAATGTTGACTGAAAATATGGAATATTCTTTTCAACTTGAAAATATTCAGGTTGGTTTATAAGTAAGAGAATTGTCAGAATCATTGAAGATGCATTACTTTTCTGTAATCATTTATGAAAACAATACATAGTTACCAAAACTGTCAAAAGTTATTATTTTCTCCATGAATAGGTTAGGATTAGCTGCGGAATTTAAGTGGAAATATAGCTTACTTTTGTTCAGCTCAGCTACCTTTGTAACCACATTTTGTAGGTGCTTCATCTAACTCCTATGGTACAAAGTTTACTTCAGAACTGTGGCTTTCTGGGTCAGAAATGTTTTGCATGTATTGAAATACTTCATCAACACATTCTTAGCAGCATTTGTGATAAAAAATAACATTTTAATGGCTTCGCACTACTTGGAACACTATACATTTTCCTACATTTAATGTACATTTAAACTCAATGCTCTTGAATGTTCACCATTTTGTAAGAGTTTACCATTCATGTGCAAGTGGAAATAGTATTGTGGAGAAAATGTACTAGTAGAGAATTTCTACTAATTACAAGCTGTCTGCCAAAATAAGAAACTCCACAAACCTCCTTAAGAAATTTCAGTACTTTCCAAATTGTTAGATTTGTATAATATTGTTTCTGCTGAATTGTATTATATAAGTGGGAAAAAACCCCAGCCATCCTTATCACTGGAGAGAAAAAGCACAGAGGTTGGAGGTGAAGATTAGTTTCCTTATTTGTTTTTCATATAGACAGCTCACAAGCTCTTCCTCTCAAAGTCATTATACTTCTTAAAACATGACAAAATGTACATCTAATGACTTTTCTTTGGCAATATTAAATCAGTGCAATTTTAAAATCTCCTCCCCTCTATTTTTTAGTGAAAGAAGACATGGGTAAGCCCTTATTTATCAGATTTTCTTAGGAAAAAATTGCAGTTATGTCTAATTGTTTAACCCACTTGCCTGAGAAGGTATCCTGTGTTCCATGGTCATTCCCATGACCAGGCACTATAACTGGTAAAACCTATCACATGTAACAGTATTCCCAAAGTCCAGACCCTACAGACCACACACATTTGGATATCTTTGCTAAAGAATCAGTTTGAATAGGCTACAGGCCATTTCTGTCAGAATAAACTTGCTTGTGCTAAAGCAACAGATTTGTTCATATATGAAAATTGAAGATGTGTATTGTCTGCTTTCAAAATACACAAACAGATATAATAGACATGATTTTCCTTAATAATTAAACCAAAACAAAAATATTAAAGAATCGCAGCAGCTGCTATGTTATTAGACAAGATTACTTTGTTAGTATCACGTAGATTTTTCTGCCAGCTAAAAGCTTTGTTAAAGGAAGTTAAGAAGAAATGGATTAAAATGAAATTGCCCATTTTAACCACTTTCTTTTTCTAAGGAATTTGAATTCCTACAGAAAGAAGTAATGAATTACTTTTTTCTTGAATAATATCTATATTTAGTGTGTTGAAACAGTATCTAGCAAAATCTAATTAGAGTTAGGATCACAGTAATTTTGGTGCCCATTTTTCATTCTCCTCTTACATAATCTATGCAATTTGGATTTTGTAAAAATTATGTTCTAATACAATAGGGATTCTGTTCTCTTGTAATGTACTTCTTTAGTATAGAAAATTGTCCATTATCTTTAATAATGGGTTGCATTCCGAAAACTGAAGCTCTTACCAATGTCTAGAAAATTAAGCATTTGAGAACAAATTAACAGAAAAAAATCTGAAACAGATTACAAAAACTATTAAATTAAAATATATTAGAAAATGCTGTGAACAGATTTCTTTGGATAACTTAGTAGCTCCAGTCTTGGGCAGGATTCTACATGTTACCTACATTAAAACCATATATTTTTCCCCCTCTCTGTTTATCCAGTAAACCAGTGTTCTACTTATTACTATTGCTTCTTTTAAGCTAAACTTAAATACAAGTGAAGACACTTAAGATAGAGGATAAAGTAAAAACTTGTTCGAAATGCTTAGACTGAAATGCAAGTATATGCTACCCTAGTTTTCCTAATGGTAGCTGACTCTGCACCTGCATAATAAAGATAGGCTTAATTTTATTTCCTCTCTTTAATATCATGGCTGCTAATATAAATGTAAATGCAATTCCTAGACCATGGACTGAAATCCTGGCTTCTGTTTTGTAGGCAAATGTTTCATAGCAGCTCTTTAAAAGATTCACCCACTGCTTTGAACTTCATGCCTGTTGGCTTCCTGTTGCAGTGGGCCTTGACATCGGTGATAGAAGAGGAGAGTTTCTCGTACTAGTTCTTTAATTGCTTGAGCATATGTTATGTTTTCTTGTGAATCCTTCCAAGTTGTTGATGATGATCAGAAAATTCACAGGAAAGACATGGGTTTAAGTCCTCTTAGGGAAGCAGGAAAATGAATGCAGTCCTGCTTCCTGAGTGTGTGTTCTACCTGGTATGCAATTACTGAAAAGGTCATCTTCTCCCCAAGTGCTTTAAAACAAAAAGTGCTCAGGTACTACAAGGAAAGCTGTAGATACAGGTACTCATGAAAAGATTGCAGATAATGCCCTTGCTTGGATGGAGGTGTCTTCCCAAGCAATATAGAAATCCAAGGCTTGAATTTTACTTTGGGTTCATTTATACACAATTACAGTAGCTTAAAAAAAAAAAAGAAATCCTAAATCATTTATTAGCTGAAGGCCTTCCATGGCTACAGCAATCATTTATATTGACATATTTGTAAGAGTCAAGATGCATGATTTCATAGGAGACTCAACCCACTGAATTAGTAGCAAAACAAAGAGCCATAGTTTTATATTGGGTCATGGCTTTCCCCAAAATAACTGGGGGAGAGTGGGTTCTTTTGTGAGTCTAAAGTTTAAGATAAAGAGAGCAATGATTTAAATGAATATCAGTATCTGTAGCATTACTCAAATGTACCAATGTACCTTCATGTTCCTTCTTTCCAGCTCCTTACAGATCCTTTCCAGCTTGCCATCACTTCAGCTCTGATCATGATGATGTTTCTGCAGACAGTACTTCTATATTAAGTTCAGTTGCTTTCAACAGATTTCTCATTCAGAGCAAAATGTTCACTTATACAATTAAGACTCTAGTTTGTAGTCTTTTTCTCTCCTATTATGCAATAACTAAATTCAATGAAAGTATTATGTCTTGTTCTAAGCTGTGATTTCTTGATCATATTGCAATGAAAATATACAGCATCATTAATTACAGATTAGTTTAGAAAAAACACAGATCAAATCTCAATTGACATGACATTTGAAATATTAGATGAAAATGCATTGGTTCTTCCTCTGATGTTTTTGACGTTATTCATTTCTTGTTCTCTATACTCTTCCTGGAGACAAATCATGAACTTATAAAATGGCATGGGTTAGAATGGACCTTAAATATAATCTAGTTCCTCTAGATGTTGTGGGCAGGGACACCTTTCACTACACCAGGTAGCTCAGAACCCTATCCAACCTGGCCTGGAACACTTCCAGGGATAGAGCTTTTACAACTTCCCTGGATAACCTGTTCCAGTGCCTCCCCACCCTCAAAATAAAGAATTTCTTCTTAATCTCTAATCTAAACCTACCTCTTTCAGTTTGAAGCCATTTCCCTCATCCTATCACTGCATGCTCCTGTAAATAGTAATTTATATAAGGTTAGGGTAATGTTTAGATATGTAAGCAAGTTAAATTACTTTTTTTGTTGTTTATTATCAAAAGGACTGTATTTCTAGTAAACAAGAAATAAATATCTACAGCCTATAAGCAAAATCACTTTAAATTGCGTGGAGATTATGCTGGCAATACTAGCTTTGGCTGATACAGGTTAAAGTTGTCAGAAACATCTTCTCAGCACATGACACAACGCTGTGTCCTGTTACATCATGGAAGTACTACAGAAAGATTTGTCTTTGGCTGTTGCCATCAGTCCACTGTAAACTGTAGTTTAGCAATGCCTGGAAACTTTCTGCAACAGAGAAGACAAGCCCCAATACCAAGCTGCAAAACCATGAGATACAGCATTATTTGTGAAGAAGTCAGTAGTGCAGCCCTCAGTGTATGAGGTTTGAGAGCTCTGTCAGTAATTCTATCTTCTGTCTGGTTCTACAGCTCTTCTGTGTTGCACTTCTGATGGGGGTGGGGGGGGGTGGGTAGGGGGAAGAGCCATACTGAATATACTTGGAGAAAAAGAAAACATCCTGGGAAAAATCTTTGCTATTTTTACTATGGCACAGCTAATATCTATTTGGGACAAGTCATAATTACATATTCAGTTACATATGTGCTCTTCATCATGCAGAATATACTTTTTTGTCACTTAGTCCCATGTAAAACACCTCCATATCCCATTGAGTAGCCATATTAATATCAAGGGATGTTTTTTAAGACTTCTAATTTATAGTTTACTGCCATTACAGTTTTGTTATATCTGCAGAATTCATGCAGAAATGTATTTAATTTTATCTGTAACCTCAAAGAGAATTTTGAAATTATACACTACTCACTTCTAGTTTATACTATATGCCATGCATCTATCTCATCACTAAGAGATGGATTTCTATAAATGCATAGAAATAATTCTCACCTAAATTATTTCTGACTGTCATGTGATGATAATCAGCAAAAACGCATTTGGAGACCAGTTAGCTTCACTAATACCAGTGCAGAATTTAATTGAAAAAGCCTTAGTTAGTTTCATTACTATGAAATTTATTAAACAAAAAAAAAGTATCTGTTGAACTCAACCTACTTGCTACAGCTATGCTACTTTATTTTCTATGCTTATTTAATTTCTATTTCTCAAGAAATACTTGGTGCTGAAAGGCAACACGCTGTCCTGGTTTAGAAGAATATTAGGTGTTATCAACAGATGAGAGATGTATAGAAAAGGCAACAATTTATTGAATGTATGGGGGGATGCGAGTATGGATGGGAGTGAGAAAGTGGATATGAATGTACTGATATGAATCTATTACTGAAATGGTGAAACAAAGTAAAAAAAAACCCCAATAATCAATGTCCTTGGAAAACACAGTTGTCCCTTATGCCCCCAGAGGTCGCAATGCGCTGTGGTGCAGGAGCTACAATCACGCCTCGGGAGCACGGCGGGTGCAGTTACTCTGTTTCCGCCGGCAGGGGGTGCTGTGTGTCTATAGGGAGGGGTCCAGAGGGGCAGGAGCCACGTGCGAGCTGGAACAAAATGGTGGGTGCCGCGGCCAGGGAGAAAAGCTCCCGCGGTGGGGATGGGCTGGTGCCCAGTTCAGGGACTGAGAGGGGCGGGGGGGACCCCCAAGAACACGGGGGAAGCTTAGAGGTGGGGGTACACGAACCAGAGCTTCAGTGGAGAAACTGCTGTGTTCCAGGAGGGCTGCAGCGTCTGTGGGGGGGTTTCTCAGGGTCTTCTCAGCTGGAAAACAGTGCCTGGTGATCTCAGTCCTCTGCAGGGGGAGGCGAGAGCTGTGCTGGTTTCCAGGTGAGCAGTGCTGAGGGGGAGCACTCTGTCCCTTGCCACACACCCAAAGGAGACAGAGGGCTGGTCCACCGGTTCTCTTATAATCTCACTCTACTCCCCCAGAGCTCTCTGCGTGGTCTGGGGAGTCTCCACCCTCCTTTCCCAGGTATCCCTCAATCCCAGGGGCCAATGGGAAACCGAGGAAAAGAGGTATCCCCTCCCCAGCCCAGCCGGTACTCTGCCAGGCTGCCCCTGCCCCTCACCAATCTGGGAAGAGGAAAGGACTTATTTTTCTTTTCGTCTTCCTCTTCAGTCCCCAAACCACCACACATGCCAGTAAAACTGGTAAAACACTGTATTAATTCTTAATCACTGTTCAACTTCTCCCCAGTTGTTACTGTTTACAGCCTCTCCAGTGCCTAAAACAAGATAACATTAAAGTCATTCATACCTGAAATTTCTACTTTCAGCTGGAATTTAAAGAAACCAGCTAGCACAAAGAAGTAGGCATCATTTGGACCTAACATGCCTGAAGGTAATATAATTTTACTGTTAGCACAATTTATTATAAATATTCTATAATAAATACTTATGAATAAATATCACATCTCAGAGATCAATATTTTATAGATAAATTTATTTTACATCTTTCTTTCAATAAAATTTGAGAAAAAAATAATTAATTACTTTGTTTTAGGAGCTGCATAGCTAGAAGAGCCTAGACTTCTACAGTATCACTCCCATAAGCTGTATGCACTTAGTGCTACATAAATATGTAGCACTCAGTGCTATACAGGGAATGCAGTTATTCTGCTGCGACAGATTTAACTGCTATTCCATATCCTATCTGGAATTCCCAAAGCCAATAGATAGAAAAGCCTCTTTTTCAAACTTAGAAAGACTGCAACTTCTGCTTTGTTATGTTTCAGTTCTACTGCTTCTCTTTTAACTGCTTAGGGAGATCAGCAAAACTAGCTCAGAACCCATCCTGCAGTTCTTCAGAGTGCTCTCTGTTCTTAGTCATGTAGCCAAATTGACTTCAGCAATAATGTCTACTTTCTACATATTCTGATCCTATATAGCCTCCAAATTTATGATTCAATTTGACTTTATTTGGCTCCAGTTCTTGAAAGGACCATAAATTTGCCATTAATCTTCGATTGTATTCCATCTGTTCTCAAGGTGACTGCTGCTGCTTCAGTATGTACTATGGAGCTGCCTGCCAAACAGTCTTTCTGCTGCAAGGCTACGTGTTTTCCAAGAGTAGTTGTATCTGGGCATTTGATTCTTGTTTCAAAAGCTGATTTCCAACAGCATTGGATCATAACATTCAGTTCATTTGAAGCATTATATTTCTGGTTTGGAAATTACCTTCAACTTCCTCTTTTCTTTCAGACTGACTTGGTCCAGTATCCAATATTACTATCTCTATAGAAACTCTAAATGTTGCCTAGTATAGTTGACTTCTGGTCTCTGGTGCAGTTATTTTTCTGGATTTGTGTCGGCTACTCCACAGTGACTTCCTCTGTGTTCATTCAGGCACACCAGAAGGCGTATTGAAATGTGGGTGAGACTGCCTGCGGTTGTAATCCAAATCCTAACCTTATCAATAGCATTCCATAGCATTCCATTCAGGCAACCAATGCACCAACTATGGATGAAAAAAGCACTGATACTGAGGAGTAACAGTTTCTGATTTGCTTATAGAGAATGAACTAAAATTCAGAAGTTAGTAAACAGGCTTTCTAGATGCTTCATGTTAAATTTTTTATTCTTCCATATGGGTTTTCATAGCTTGCCATAGGTACTAATGGTTGTCTAAATAGTAAAGATAATATACAAATTGACAGAAGTTTTTGTTTGTGCTTTGTTTGGTTTGGGGTTTTTCAAAGTATGAATTTATTTCAATACAATAATCTAGAACCTGCTCCAAACCCTAACTCTATACTAACTATTTAAAGTCAGCAAGTATACTGAAAATTGAAAGAAAACTTCTCCTGGACACAGTTTTATAGTCATCACTAAATTTATCTGAACAGATAAGTCTAACTTCCTGAAGTTTTAGAAGTAAACTGACTTCAGCAAGAATGTGAACCCCGAATTTCTAGATAAGCAAGGTTGTCAGGATTTGTGTAGTGAGAAAAGACATGGTTCATATGAACTAGCTCTGGTCTACCATTTATGTCTTTGACCTTGACAGTTTTAAAATAGAATTTCTGTATGGACAACATTCTGTGTAAACAAAACATTTAAACTATTACTGGACTCACTCATAGGAAGAGGTCTCTGAACACCATGAAAATTGAGAATAAGGATTTTTTTTTTTTATTACCCTCTAACAAATCCCTGTTAATATGCCTGGCCTACTTAAACCCCTATCAATATCACAGCTTCTAGTCTACAGGATTTTAACCCCAGCTATAATCCTAAATAATAGCTTCCAGGTGAGTAGGAAACCCATGACTACTGGAAAATTGATGGGAATTCAGCCACAGCTGCAGGTAGCACCTCCCAAATTATATATTTTAGCCCATCTGAATTTATTAAATTCCCTTTAGCAGCTACATTAGCTCTACAGAAGCAATTCTCTAAAACAGTATTCCAGCCATAATCTTATTCCTCAAAAAGAGAAAAGTGCCTTCAGCTCCTTGAAATTTCAGAAGAAACTGTTCACAATAATTGGGAACAACCTGTCTTTAAACTCTGTGTTGGCATGTGGCTTTGCAGACCCTTTCTGAAACTTCATTGTACTTCAGAAAGATACCCAACATGTTGCAGAGGTTGGGAAAGTGTTCTTGTATAACCTGCTACTTGCTTCTGGTATTATTGTTTAAAAAATGACATAACTCTCTACTATGAACCTTAACATTCAGATAAGAATGTTAATCAGGAATGAGTGGGAACAGGAAAGATGAATTCCCAAAGACAGAGAGCAGATATAGTGAGGACCTGGTGAGTACAATGGGAGTCAGATATAGCCCCGGGTATCAGGCAGTGCCCTGGAGAGAGGAACAGGCCAGGCCAAGTTGGGGTTCTTTGCAGGGCCTGGCTCAGGCAGACTGCCGCCTGTGGGAGACTAACCCTTCTGCAAGTGCCATTGGGCCAGGGGAGCTGAAATGAGGGCCTGGACAGTTTGCAGGAGGTCCAGAGGGGATGGCACAGACAGTCAGAGTGGGCAGTGCCCTCAAGGTCTGGACATCCAGTTATGCAAACACCAAGATATTCATTATATTCACTCTTCTATTTGCCAGCAGAATGCTCATAAACTTCACTGACATCTGCATTACAAAAATTCCAGACTGTGATCATAATGATCTTGTTGTCTTTATCCAGTGGATACTTGAAAGCTGTTTGCAGACTGATAAACTGTCTCTCTCTGTTCCTTCTCTCTTCTATAACCCCTCTAAATCAATATAAATGTAAATTATATAACCTATCTAAGGTCAAATTGCATCAGATGCTCAATTGTTTAATCCGAAGCCCATTTTATTTAGTGCATCGTTTTCCAAAGATAGGGTCCATCCATGAAGAAAAGAGCTAATCCAAGCTATTACCTGGCCATGCCCTCAAAAGGAACTTACATGAAGTATCACAGTCTGTGAGTGTTCAAAACAATTTTAATTCCCACTCAAAGGGCAATACCTCTAACCAAATGATGTTCTACACTTCAGCTTGGGCAGGGCAGATCAAGGACGAAATATGACCATATTTCACCATATTTAAATCCAAGACCAGCTGGATATTCCAATGTAGTTTCTCATCCACACCTCAACCCAGTCTCCATTTATTTAACTGTGTATTGAACTCTTACTGTATTGTTACACTTTTTTACGTGAGAACACTAATCGAAGTTTCCTTACCAACCTTTAGATTCTGAAGAAAAACAGAAATTCAATATTTCCAAGTAACAATAACAGAGAAAAGCAATTAATTAAAAAATATTAATTTCCATCTATCTTAAAATTATTAGAAACTATTCGAAACTGAGTTGCAGTACACATTATTATCCTTCAGATTTCTCCAAATTAGTTTAGTGTGTTTTCAAAATTATTTCAGAAAATTAAATTAAAATCATTTGCATACCTTTGGTAGTAAACAACTTTCCACTTTCTACCTACATATAGAAGCATTTAAAGTTTTAGTTAATATTTTAAACATAATTAAAACCTATTAAAGATAACCAAATCATAT
Organism: Neodrepanis coruscans; assembly: GCA_013400695.1. Taxonomy (NCBI): domain Eukaryota; kingdom Metazoa; phylum Chordata; class Aves; order Passeriformes; family Philepittidae; genus Neodrepanis; species Neodrepanis coruscans. Next base: position 357 of record VYZS01027738.1, on the reverse strand, counting down.
GTGCGTTGCTAAAGCAGCATTTACCAGTGTTTTGATCACAAAAACCAGAAGCAGACAACAAGCTGGTCTATAACCTCAGCTCGCCTTTGTTGAATCTACAAAAAATTTACAAAAATTCAAAGTAATACTGCTGATTTATATCTATCAAATATATATCTAATTCAAAAGGGAATTAAATGTATCATTTATAATGAGATTTTACAAAGTGTGCAAGCAGGATGAAACAATAACTAATCTGGCTATTCTTAGTCTATTTTAACCCACTTCTGACTTTGAAGCCAAAAACAACAGATTGTGTTAACTCTTTGTTTACTGGGGAGTTTAGTAATCTGAGGAGTTTACTAAATTTAGTAAACT
>VYZS01027731.1:0-18897 GCA_013400695.1 Neodrepanis coruscans | reverse complement strand
GGCTCCATTTCGGTGGAGCTATCTGTTTCCTAGTAAAAGATAGACGGAAATACGCGGCAGTCATTCTGTAGAAAAAGCGGATTAGTAGGGAGGGCGTTGGAGTCCCTGCAACCGCTGTTGCCTGGTACAGCCGTTACCGTACGACGGGTATTCCCAAATTAGTTTATGTGTCCGTTTTTACATCTCTGCGTAAACACGTGCAGAACGCGAGTTGCAGTGCTGTTAGAGCCTTCCCTCCCGCCATCTCTCTGCTAAAGGCCCTCATGGCCCTCCAGGTCTGGCCCACTGTGCTCAGGTCCTGGTTCTTTACTGACGACCAGGAGGAAAGTGTTTACCTGCTGTGATGAGACTGCCAAAGGTACAAGAGCTTATCAAGGTCCCCGAGTACACGGCTGGCTGTGATACAGGGCTCTTCTCTCCAGGTTCTCACCTCCTTTTGCAGGGCTCACCGTGGCTGCCACAAAAGTCATTGGGTGAGACTGGAGCAAAATCTACAAAGACCATAAAGGGACCTTAGAAGAGTGGCTTCCTTCGGGGAGGAAAGGACTGGGAGTTGTTCCTCGCGGGGAGGATTCACTTGTTCACCTCTGGCGCTCGTTTCAGGCTGAGTAGCCCAGCTCTGCAAAGTCTCCAGCTGAGCTGTTCGGAGGTGGATGTGTTCAGTTATGGGGCAGAATCGGCGCCTGCAGGTAGCAGTGTTCAGACCCTCCCCGCTGCTGACAGTGGAGCTGGCTTGAAATTTTATTTACAGGGAGTTGTGAAGTCTGGTCTGGTCTTGTGTGCTGTCACCCTTTATGACTGGGCCTGGAAGCAATGTGTGGCCCCTGCAGGGCTGAATGGTTTTGCATTGCTTATGGTAATTATATTCTCTGCATAGGTGGGGGCAGTGAAACGTCTTTCTTTCAACATCAGCCGTCCACTGGAAAACCTAGCGTCCATGACTGACTGCAGAATCCTTAATGAAATCCTTAAGCCTTTTATGCTAAAATTGGTTCATTCAGTATGAATTTCCTGTAGCGTCCACAAGATAGTGCTGTCACAACACTTTTCCTGAAAAAGCAGATGACACAAACTCCTTAGTGGGTAGGAAGAGGTAACTGAAGAATCTTCCAGTGACATACTCTCAGAAGTAACAGTGGTGGTTAGTCCTGGGTTGAGTTTGAGTCCTGGGTCAAACAAGAAACTTCCCAGATTTTAATATACACGAGGAAGCTCCCACCAATCATTAAACAATTGTCTCTGAAGCCCAAGTGTTAAATGATTGCTAATCCATGCACAACCAAGCAGTTCTCGTTTATTTTAGGATTTTCCTCTCTTGGGACCAGTAGGGCAGAATAGGGACACAGCATTGTCCATCGCACAAAGAGGCCCAGCCTCAACTTGTTGTGTGCCTCTTCCCACAGCCAGGGTAGGGGCTGACAGTCTGGAAATCAGGTCTCTAGCTCCTAGGTAGATACACAGATTAGTAAGCAATGTTAGGTAGAAGGAGGGAAGGTAGAACAAACAAGGGGCAATAAATACTTTATTCCTTGCACCCAGGCATCAGAGGGGAAGGCTGGTTAATCCTGAAGTGGTAACAGCTGAAGTAGAACAGGACTGTCTTGCTTTTGTCCAGATTCAGTAGAGCATAACAGCCCCTTTACTCTGGATGTGCCATATTAGGATGATGCAGGCAGAGCCCAGATCCAAGTCAGGAACCTTCAGAGTGCTCAGCCCTACACTGCTCCCAGTATCTAATCTGCTGATCACAAAGCACCCCAACTATTGAGGAACCTGTCTGGGTTAGCTACTTGTGACTACTGCTTCCGTTTTCCCACAGAGATCCTAACGCCTTTGCTGTCTCTTTTCTAGGTCTGTCCTGAAACCTGGCATACAAAAATTGAGCCAGTCTAGGCTGAAGAACTGGCCTCCAATATAGTTGACAGCCCCAGGCACATGCAGTCCACAGAAGGTAAGTGCAGAGCTGGATGCACTGTCAATGAAATTACACACAACGTTCAGAAGACAGCTCTAAAGAAAGGGAATAATGGTAGAAGGATCCCTTCGTCATCTCGTGTTTGCATAACTGCATTCAGGGCTGTTTTGTTCGTTCCAAGACAAACACTGGACTGAGCTAAACAAATGTGAAAGAGCAGGGAACAGCACATGCCTCACAACTGTCCTCCCCTCACCTCTTTCCTTTCCCAAAGCTCAGGGTGTACACAGCCACATGGACCCAGGTTGCACACATGGGGCATGGCAGAACACTGCTGCAACCTGAGCCAGGGCCCAGCTTTGCATTTTACCCTCAAATACAGATTGTGTGGGGCTGCTGAACATCTTTATGTATTTTATGTGGCATAAAATGGGAAACATATGAAGAAACATAAAATATGATCCTTTGGCTAGCTTTAAAACCTGGGTAAGCTTGAGTTGGTACAGAGGAGTCTCACAGGGCCCTTCCTACTTACCTGATATCATAATTGCTGAGCCACTCACTGCCTAGGAGGATAAAACCCTCTAAACCAGCTTCCCCCATATTACACAATTTCTACCCAGCAGGAACTCAAAATTGAGACAAATGTTATTTTGAGTGATTTTTATATAAACATCACAAGTATAAAGACTTGCAAAAGAAACATCATCCAAGAAATCAGCCTCTCTATACAACCAGCCAGTCTTTAGGCACTGTTAGAATTTAATGAAATCAGCAAGAAATAAATTTTATAGGACAGAAGAGAATTAAATCTATGAACATTTATTTATTCATTCAACTTCTTAAAATACTGGTTTTCACAGTCACACAGTCCATTTTCTTTCTAGAAAAGCAAAACTTGCAACAGTTTTGCAGTTTCAAACACACCTGGAAAGGTTATGTTCTACACATGTGTATTTAGTTCTCTTAGGGGAGACCATTGTCACTAGCAAAAGAGACAGATGCCAGACATCTCTCAAGCAGAGACTGCAGACCCTCAGGCGTCCTCCCCAAGCCTTGCAGCGAGTGCATTTTAGCACTTTTCCGAGTACCCTGATACAGGACATGGAGAAAATGTTGCCGTGTTCACTGGCCTTGGGCACACATGACCTGCAGACACTCTACCACATTTAAAACAGGAGTGACATAAACCACTGAGAGACATGCAAGACAAGACAAGTGCATATAAGATTGCTTGTGAACCAGGTTTTGCTGTAATGACTAAGGCCTCTGCCTTCTCATCTGCTTGCTGGCTTGCTCTTCCAGTTGCATGGCAGCCCCCAGGCCATCCAGTGTTTCTGTAAAGGAAGACAAGAGTGACAGGATGACTGACCTGGAAGTTGAATTCCTCAGCCCAGCTGTCCCTCTCAGCAGAGCTGAGTGCTATGCAGAAAGACTGGGTGCTCAAACCCCCACAGGTTTCCTGGTCTTACTTTCAGGTCTTTGGAAGAGCATTAGTGACAGTGCTAGTCAGATACAGGCACTAACATACCTCTGACAGTGAGTAAATTTCTTGAGCTGTCCTCTAAGAAGTACTTCGTTCTGTTCACAAAGGTCTCAAGATTATAGTCTGGTTTCTCTGTGATTCCCAAGAGGTAGTCAAGTTCAGACATCATTCTCTATATTTACAAAGATCACACTGATGAGAAATTGACTTTCTGGAAATTCAATTAGTTTCTTCAAATCTGACACTCTAATCAACAGAGCTGAGGTTCTCAGACCAGGAGCAGTCAGTGCTCTTCAGCAGCAAGCAGTGGTTGCTGGTTGAAGAGAAAGGGGAATTGGCAGGCCAAAAAGCACTGAAACCCAGTTTAACCAGTTTGGCAGGAAAACACAAGAAAAAGTTGGCAGTGAGGAAAAAGTAACACCACTGTGCAGATCTTGCACTACAGCCTAGAACCTCCCCAGCAGCACTTGGCTCAGACAAGGCAAGCTGCTATCAACAAGTAGAAGCCAGCCTGGGCTGGGATTGCTGCTTCCACATACCTGTCTCAATTCTCTCAGCTGTTCTACAACCTTTTCCTCTTGTTCACTAATTTGAGTCATAGCCTCACGATAGTTGAACATGTGGGGAGAGAGATCTTCCTCCTCATCCTTGGAAAACTGCAAGAAACACACCAAGTAAGAACAGCAAGCTGTACCCAGCTTTGAGTCCTGTTCAGTCCACTACACACACATACACTGTATTGAAGACCTGAGCCTTCTCTGCTGGTCTCCGTTTCCTCAGTCTCCATCTGATTCTGTGTGTCACTACCTCCATCATGAGGGCTGAGCTCCTTCACTCTGCAACAAGAGGATTTGTCATTCAAATTCTTCTTTCAGCAGTTTCTCAGCTACAGCAATTAATCAGTGCACAGCAAGAAACAATCAGCTGTGCTTAAGAAGTTGCACATTACCAGCCCCAGAACTAGCCTTCCCTGAAGACTATGGGAAGGAAAGATGAGAGATGTTTGTGTTAAGAAAACTTGCCAACAATCCAGAAGCCACTGGATGTCATACTTGCATCACTTGAGCTCAGACCCAAGCCCCTTCACAGCATATGGTACACTCATAGGATATGGATGTAAAACCCTATAGCATTTATACTACAAAGGTTACTCTTTTAAATTCTTGAGCACATTATATTCATAAGTTAGGCCTGTGAGTGAGTTACTGTTGTGCTTATAGTAAATTCTATAGAATCTTTTGTTAAATTGTTTAAAATAGGCTATGGATTAAGCATGGTTAAAACCTTTAGGCCTAAACGATTGGTCAAGTCCAGGGCTAAGTTTGGCAAGGGGGTCCATTCTGAACCTTGTGACTCAGCAGGAGGGCCTCCCTTATTCCTTTCTATTCTTACCCTTTTCCCATTCCCAACTTCCATGTAGACCATTTTAGGTTGATTTTAGATTGATTGATTTTAGTCCAGTTTTTGTGCCTGCTTTTAACTGCCTAGTAAGCAGTAAAGTGAACCTTGCCAACAAACTGCTTTTGCCAATGCCTTTGCCAATGATTCGTTGAGCAACCTAAACACTTTTCATGACACACATTCTTAGCACACCCTTACAGATGAGACCCAAAATACTACAAAAGGTAAAGGGCATGGAGGTAACCACTCAGGATCTGGTAAACTCTCTACACAAACCAGGGCAGTCTGAAGTTTAGCATGAAGAGAAGACTTCCCTGAGGAAAGGAGACATAGTTTTACATCATCTCTATTATGTCTCACACAGAGAACATCCAGGTTAGTTTCATACAACAGCTCCAAGATAATTTACTCCTAATAATCAACCTCCAGGTTGCCATTACAAACAATACTAGAGAACCTGGGATTCCAAATGTCAGAGTAAAAGCAGCCAAACCACATTTTGCAACAAGATTAAAATCCCCAGAATCTGAAAGGCCATTACCTGTCAGCATATCTCAGTGTGTTTAAGGTGTACTCACACGAACTCATCCCTGGAGAAATCATTGCTATCTGCAAACAGAACAGAAACCTTGGTGACTCCCACATCTGACTTTTGCTCATGTTAACGGTCCTACAGATCTTGCCACACAGCTGGGACATTCTAGGACAAAAGGTCAGGGCTGAGACAGTCTGTCAAGTCCATTTTTATAGCTTCTGTGGGACATGTCAGCAGCCCTGTATCCAACTTTCCACTTGCTTTGTGTATACCCACTGCTTCACCCTCCACAGGAAGCAAAGCCCCTTGAGAACACACCAGGGTCTCCTGCAGATTCACTAAAAGCGACTTCTGCAGCTCTAGCTCACCAATTTATTATCTCAGTCACTATGGGCAAGTTTCCATGAGGAAACTACTTTTTTTTGAGAGAGTGATCTGATGCTTTTTGGCTTCAAAATTCCCTCATTCTAGAAAAGCGTGCAGCTACTTGGTTGAATTGCAGAACTCATGAGCTTGACATGCATACTCACCATACAAGTCCTTGAGTTTGTTCCTATGAAAGAGTCTCTTAGCACCTGGGTCAGCTTGCTCTCCCGAAAAGGGGTGTGAGACTTGTTCTGCCCTAAAGCTCGGATACACTCCTAAGAAAAGACAAGTCTTATGAGTGCAGCATCTCTCATAAACAGCTCTGCAAGCTATCAACCACCAAATTGCTGGTAAACTCAACAGGCTGACTAATGGGCGCATCTACTGCTCTGCAAGTTCTTCATAGCCTTTAAAATATACATCAGGTTTTTGACTGTCACAGGACAGCAGGTATACTCAAAAGACAACTTGAATGAAGCTGTACAAGTGTTTGGCCTGACAAGTCTGCACTGCTTTCCTGGAAACATTTAAATGGAAGTATATTCCATTTTCAGGGTTGCTAACACACTAGACTAGTATTTTTTTGGCTGTTATTTTCCCTTGTGCTGAAAAGAAGTGGAACAGATAACTCCAGAGTTCAACAGCATCTATATGTGAATTATCACTCTGCTTCCTGAGCTAGAACTCACCTTCAAAGCCAGCAAGCTCTTATTGATTTCTGCACCTTCCATTCGTGTCTGCCGATCAGCACTAGATGTGTCTGCACCCCTCTCATTTCCTGCCAGATCCACCAAGGAAAATTTGCCAATCAGTTGTCCTCTTTGGCGCAGTATGATTTGGAAGCAGGCATGTGACCTTGAAGAACTAGCATTTGCAAAAGTCTGCCCAGATGTCCTACAGCAAAGATCAAACAAGCATTAGAACTGTGTCACAGAAGACAACAGGTCCTGACAGCACTAGACAAGACCTGCAGCCATTCAAATAAGATGTTTAACCTCACAGGTTTTATCCCATGCATTAATACTTTGTGGGAATTACAGAATTACTTCTGATGTAAGAGCACAGGACTGCTGTGAAAAATATAAACTCACATCCTGGTTGTTGAGATTTAAGGCTATTTAATCTGCTTGGCTCAACTGAGCAGCCCACACTGGAATGCTTTTCTAATGCTAATGCCTCACATGCACTTGGAGCTGGAAGTCCCACATGTCAGTTTCCTAGCTCAGCCAAGCTCCCTGCTAAACTGCATTAGCCATGTTAGCACATTACAATCATGCTAAATCCCTTTCTTCAGCCAAGCTGGCTTGGCACTTCACTTCTGCTGTGCAACTGCAGCTGCACCTGTCCTATCACTGCAAGGCACAAACTGGTATCTTTTAAATTAAACCTCCCTGTAACTGTCATTGTAATTTATTCCCGGAGAATACTGGCAGGTTCACTGCCCCACCTGGATTGCTACTGATGGGGGAAAGGGAGGGAGGTCATCCTAAAGCAAGACAATGGCCTGAAATGTTAAAATTGAGTTCATGGTTGAATTGCCAGCCGAAACACAATGCACAGCAGAGTGCTGAGTATGCTTTCAGGATATGCATATCTACACATGCAGTGCAGTACAGTACAGGAGCCAAAGAGCTCTCATTTGCCTGGTAATTGTTTCCACAGCAGTTGCAACTTAGCTGCAACAGATAAGACTCAGTAATACAGATTTTAACTCCCAATTAAAAACACCAGTACTATGGCAGAGTTGCCCGAACCACAGCCTTTCCTGCCAGGATGATGTGCCAAGCCTACAGCTGTCCATTGGCACCTGTTCTCAAGGATTCTTTAGGCAAGATCCTTCAATGACATGCAGCATTTTTGTTGTCATTGGAATAGCTTATCCGGCCTGCAGTTAAGCCAAAGCATTTTTTGCAACTGTGGTTGATGCCAGCTGCTGTTCCTTGATCTTACAAGCCCATAGAGAGCTACTTGTCTTCCTTGGCTACTTGTAAAGTACGTGATACTTCTAGAAAGCACAAGGGCAGCCACCTCCTCATGTAAATAGTTTCTCCCATTGGAGTTACATGAGAACATATGAAGGATGAGCTCTGACTTTTCTCCATGGCAGGCAGTCTAAACCCATCCCTGCTAGCCCTTTATTGTGTAACCACCTTCTGGTATTCATGCAGAGGTGCTGCTTACTGCTTGTTACTGGGAACAATACAGCTTCTGTTTAAGTCTCAAAGCATCAGCTACAGACAACATATAGTTTTTCTAGACAGGGAGATACAACAGGATATGATTTCTCTTAGTGGTTTCAAGGCACCAAACCTGCAGGCACTGCCAGCTGTGATCATTCTGATGACATCCTCTGTAGAGCCAACTTGTCTTTCTTGAAGACCAACAACCTGGACCTGCTGCTTGCCATCTTCCAGGACTCGAAGCTTGGCCTTCTTATTCAAGAGGTCAAACACCTGTATTCAGGCAACAAGACTGAGGCAAATCTGAACATGGTCTCCTTGTAAGTATTTTTCACTGTCTTTATACAAAACTGTATAGAAACAGCACCTTTATCATATCCCTCCAATTCAATTCCAAACACACAAAGAACAATAGAATACAAAGAACTGTAGAAAGCAGTAAGTTTGACTTGGCTACTTATGAAACACTCAAACAAAGAAACCAGGTCAAAATTTAAAATAAAAAAAAAATCTTACCTTTCCATTGTATATTTCAAAGAAAGTCACATAGACTTCCAGATTCTGATTCCTGTACCTGGGCTGGCTTAGGAGGAAGAAGACATCTTGTGCTGTTGAGGAAAGGCAGAAGTTGACAGGTTTAAAACACATTCTAGTTGCTATTTGATCTACATTCAAATATTCCACAGCCATAAGGCAGTGTCTAGCAGCTGAATGACAGTCATCCAAACAAATGCTAGTGAAACAATTAGTACTGGGCTACCATCTGCAGAACAGATTCAACAACAACCTTATCCAGGGGAATACAGAAGTTTCTACTGTTAATGTCACCCACAGACAGCAATCCTTACTGCTGTGGGGGAATACTGGGATCTACTATTGTTTTGGACAGACATGGAAAAAGTCATGTGTTTGTGTTTCAAGTGGTTCTTGCAGAAAGCCTAGAAAACATGCATCCCCGAGCATCTGCATTTCTGTGGTTTGGAGACAGTATAGCAGATTAGTTGTCCCTGTGCCTGGATCCAGTGCAGCTTTTCACAGTTAGGCTTCAGATTTGGTAACTGAGCTGAAAAGCAAAAAGACTCTTTCAGGGTCAGTCATAACTGTTTTTCAGAGCTCAGCCAACAGGTTCTCCTGTTTCAGCTGCCTTGCTAAACAGACTGGTTTCACAGTGTACCTTCCTAAATGGAAGGTAGAGGTCAGGGTTTGTGGGGCTTTCCAGGCATTATAACCATTATTAGGAGGAGCTTCTAAGCATCTGTTCTCTGGAATCATTTGGTATGTGCCAGGATTTTTGCATCTAATGCTTACAGGAAGAAACCCAACACATACATCTGTGTTATTTTGTATAACAAGTTTTATATCAGAAACAGGCTTGTGTTACATTCAAGTCAGGTATTTCCAAACACCATCCTTGGTCTGAGATAAAAGCAAAGCAAAGCAAAAGAATCAAAACGAAATGGGTTCAGACTAGCAATTGCCAAACTAGAAAGTGTGTCATCTCAGAAACAAGAATCTTTTGGTGAGTTTAGTGCAGATCTAGTCTGGAGGGAAAATATTTTGTGAAACCAATAAAAATAACCATACCTCCTGCAAACACTTATTACTCAAAACACACATACATTATCCATCTTCTACTGGACACATTTGAAGTAACCATACAAAACCAGACATTATCTACTTAAGAAAAACAAGCACCAATTTGATTTTTGTATCTATAGAAGAATCAACTTACAAGCAAAAGCATATATGCCCTTTGAGGCATTCTGTGTTTTCCCAGAGAAGTCTCCACCCATAGTCTGTGAAGAGAAATGGCCAGAGGTCATATGTGGTACCAAATGATCAACCTACCTGATCTTAGCCTCAAGAACAGACTAGGAAGTTACTGTAGATATGTTCCAATGTTAACAAGATGATTAGAACACAGCGCAACTTGGGATAAAATTAGTTTGCTGGTTGCCTATCAGTTCTGGACTACACAACAGCTGAATGCCTGTAAAGCTCTGGGCTGCAGAGTCAAAGCAGTTGTTCCTCCAAGGAAAATGCATGGCTGCTAATGATGGAAGCTAAAAGCCCTATTTTTAAGAATCAAATTGACATATCAGGACATCCTAAGTTTTTAAAAAGCCAGCTATGGGGGGACCTCAGTACAATTTTCCACAACCTTAAAGGAAACCTACCAGTAGGTAAATCTACAGAGAAAGAGTGAACATGTAACAAAGTATTATCTTTAAGACAATAAACCCAAGATCCTAGTCATGATCAACACCAAGGAGCTTTAAAATACTTTATCTAAAACTAGAAAATTTGAGATCTTGGAGAAAAACTTACATGTGTCTTGCCACTGCCTGTCTGGCCATACGCAAAGCACGTGGCTTTCCCACCCTCGAAAATGGTCTCTACAAGAGGTCTTGCAGTGAACCTGGATATTCAGAAGGTAAAAAATAGTTAAGGCAAACATGTCACTGACTGCTTCATCATCATCAGTTTCTCTAAAAAAAAAAAATTAAAGGCAAATACTTAGGAAGTCAGGAAGGCCATGCCAAAAACAAGCTTTAGCTTTTTCAGTCCTTTGGTTCCCCCCAAAGTTTCTTTAAGCCAGAAGGCCATCTATCCATAGATTCGTGCTTTTATTTGAAAGTTGTTCCCAGTGAGCAGCAAGCATTACCTGTATACCATTTCATTAGAAGAGGTCTCATCAAATGAAAAGTCAAATCTAAATGTTTGGGTTTCAAGGTATTTTGTAAGATCCACTTTCTGCTTTGGCTCATGCACCATCAGGACACATTTGCTTGGAACAGTAACCACATCACATTCCTTTTTCAGAAGTTCTGTTGACAGAAAAGATCCTCAGTTTTAACAAGAATGAACAATGTCAAACTGCTCCAAGACAGAGCTGTGTGGTCAGTACACTCACCTTGCCTATTGAGAGGGCGCTTCCTCACACAGACACAAATCCTATGTTCTTCTATCTAAAAAAAAGAAATAATCATTTCCCGATTACACTCACACTCTGAATTATGGAGAGATCTGATGCTCCTTCATATCTACTTTTCTGTCTTCTGATCAGAGCTGCCTCTGCTACTGATCAGACCCACATACACAGGGACGTCAGTCTAAAGTCCATTCAGTACAAAAGAAGCACTACAAATAATTCATCTTTATGTAGCATTCTCCAACATATCAAGTGTAAATGCTGCTATACTATAGCAAGTGCCCCAAGTATTCTGTAGCACAAATAGTAAAAAGTTTAGTCCTTGGCCAGCTTTCCAGAGAAATTTGTGATATCAGTACTGTAGCTATGGTCAAATTCAGGCAAATTAATATTTTCATTTACCCCAGGGTTGTTTTTTTCTGACCCAAGTTCTTCATTGATGCAGTAAGTTTAGCTATTTCTGTAGCACAGCTACACATCAGATGAGCTGGAAAGTGCATGTGCCTTTGGGTGAGGCAGGAAGAAGATAAGTTGTTCTTCTGTCACACAGCAATATATACAGTGCTTTCAAATTGCTGAAGATACTGGCCTGGCTTTTCTAGTTTTTGAGCTCTACTTTTGCTCCTCCACATTTTGACTTTGTTTAAAAATCACTTAATATATGACTTGCTTATATTAACACTTTCTGTAATACAGCAACAGTCCATTTTAAATTATACCTACAAAAGTGGCCATTTACAAACTCTGAAAAACATTGATGCTCACAAATCATTGCATGATAATTGTTGAAGCGCAAGTTCTTCATTAGTGACATATGCAAAAGTAAAGCAAAGCAGCCCTAATTAGGGAAGGCAAGTGACCTCACATATACCACCAGGTGCTTCAAGTTCACAGGATGCTCAGAGGATTTCCAAGGTGCAGTGATGTACAAACTCCTCAATGCCAAATTTTCAGTACAAAATAAAGTCTTTCTATAGGTTGCAGTTAGTAGCCTCAGTATTTACTTACTGGATCATTTATAGATATTGGCTGGCAGTTTAAAGTTGCTCTGAATTCCTTGATCATACGTGCAAACTCCCAGTTTGGACAGCCGCTGTCTAACTCCTGCATGGAAAAACCATGGATATGAAAGGAATTGATCTGCTACAGCAAAAAAAGCCCCAGAGCCTCCTAAACAGTCAGTTGTATGTAATTTGAAGCATTTCACAAGTTTCAGAAGTCTAAAACTAGAATCAATCCATCTTTATGTTCTAAGAACAAAGTCAGTCCAAAATACATTTATTTTCAACTATTGTGGTACACTGCCCTGTAGAATTTCCCCTTACAGCAGCTGTAGAGTAATTCACCTGTGCTCGCTTTATCCTGATTTCACTGATTTGAGCTCTTTTTTCTTCTCTTTTGCTTTTCATTTTCTCCATCTCTTTCACAATGTTAGATCTTCTCCGAACTAAACAGAATGAAAATGGTTCCTTGGATTAAGTTTTCATACTAGGTTTTAAAGCACAAGACAAATATTTCAACTTTTCAGGTTGGTGACAGGCTAACTTTTACAGGAAACAATAATTTTCAGAAGGATTGTTACAAATTTTGGCTTCCTTTCCAAGCCAGATCTACCTACCACAGAGACTGCCTTGGAAGTCACTCTACGGCAAAGGCAGCATTTCTGAGGTGATGCCACTATAACACAATTACACATTTGTAATAAAAAATACTCAAGATATTTAGTCTTGCTGCCAAAGTCACCTTTTCAAAGCTTTAGTCTCGAAGTATACAAAGCAGCAATCACATAGTGATTCATTGCTGACTGATGAGTCAGTCTTTATCCACTGCTCCCTGGTACCTGGGCTCCCTGCAGAGCTCGTTCTAGCAGCAGACAGCTGATTCTCTGTATTTTCATTTACACTTGGCAGTGAGGCTTCTGGAAAACAGCCCATCCTGCTAGCCCTGGTTCGGCCAGCTGTAGAAAGAAGCCAGACCAAAACCAATAATTATATCTCAAAGATTAGGAATAATTCTGTAATCTGTAAAACCTCATAGACCACAGGCATTCCTCAACTCCTGGATCAGGAGAGAGGGCTAAAACCTGTGGTAAGTAAATTTTTAAATCCTTTGCCAATCACCAACTTCTATTCAAAGCTGCAAATTAAGGCCTCATCAACTGGACAAGAATTTAGTGTTAAGCTTCTTATTTCAATGTTTTTGCAGAACTTAACATGTGAGGCATGGCCTCAGCTATTCGTAGGGTAGCCTGGTAAAATAAATAACTACAATTTCATAATTTAAAGAGGCTCAAGTTCTTGCTTTACTCAACCAGTCCAGTTAGAGAGTGTGTTGTCAGCAGTATTAAGGCACTTCTCTTCCCACACCAGCCCCATCAATACCACTTGGTGCCATTTAGCAGATACCACATCCACCCAACATGCACAACCACAGCTCTCTGGCTAATAAGGCACATCATTATGCACAGCTTTGTTTCCAGAGTCCTTTGGAAACCCCCCCTTCAGGTAGGAGCTCTGGATATTTGCATGGTGGTAGACCTCCGAGTCTCTCATTTTACCTATGAAGGGGTACAGGTTACTGATTCCCCTGGGATTTGCAGACTGCCTAATTAAATGCACACAAAGCACCTTGTTTCACAGTAAGAATCACTAGCTTTTTCCTCCACTCACCAGGAAGTGAAAAAAATTTTTTGGCTTGCAAAGAAGTGTGGGGATCTACCGCCATCTCCTCTTCCTGGAGGCTGCACTGAGATTCTGTGATAGCAGACATCCTGGAACGGCCACGCACAGCTTTGGAAACAGGAATGCAGGGACACTCAGACACTTGCAATTCATTAAGGGCTCACAAAGTGCAGAACAGTGGGGAACAAGGTGTGGTTAAAAGGACCTTTCCCATTAACAAAGTGCAGGACAAAGCAATGCAGGTGGGCAAAAAGTGATCACTAAATACACCACTACAGAAAAGCAAACGGTTCCTTCCAGATTTACAGTGAATTTCAGTGAATTTCATTCAGATACCTCTAAGAATTCACAAAGTTATGGCGGTTCCAGCACTTTGATACTTAGGAATGAGGAAGTTACAAGTCAGAGAACTGGGAAATCCTTTGAAGCTTCACACTTGCAGGGCCCTCCACACTTGTGAATTAACTCTGGCACTGGTCATGGGCAGCACCATCCCCACTCACTCAGGGCACCCACACACAGGGGGTGCGTGGGGCACAGTGGACTGGGAACTCCATAACACTAAATTCAGCTAAAAGTTTCTACATAATCACAACAGAAAATCTTTGGAAATGGTCCTTTTGTAGGCAGTCTCCATTGACACATGCCAACCTATTTCTTTCACTGAGACCAAGTCCATCACAAAGCTTCCCAGGGGAAGGATTGGAACATTCCCCTCACTAGATTTGTGAAAAAACAAAAAGAATATTGTATGAAAAAAAGTGTGATAGGCAAGTTAGAACTCCCTTTACCTGTCATGACTAGCAATCACCAGAATTTATCAAAAATTAATCCCTTTGATTTTGAAGGATCTTTTTGAGACTATGGGCTCATTTTAATTCTGAATCAAATTCCTCAGAACCATACCCACAAAATTCAATGCTCCTGTCTGTTAACTCTTTACCTGGAATCTTCTGCTCATGTGCAGAGACATTAGGAGTGACTGCTGCAATTTTAGAAACAGAAAGCATCAGTTTCGTTATACTCAAAAATGGCATTCTTATTCCATTTGCTCTTTGTCACATGTGCCCAGACCTGTTTTTATCACACACACAGCAGCACTGTTTCTGTAAATGCTGGTGCACCTGGACAGGCAGATTGACTGGAAGATTTGCTGCATCTAAATGGTTTTGATCCAAGTGATTCTGGAATGTGAAGATATTCAGCATCCTCCAAAATTCCTATTGAGTAGTGAGACTGAGGCAATATCTATTTCTTAATTAATTCTGAAAGCACTGCTTCTGCTTCTCTCATTTCCTGAATCAGATGAGACAAACACCTCCTGATCTGCTTTAACTTGTTTAGTCTAAGAGCAAGTCTGAAGCCAATGTTAGCTTTCTAATTGGTGCAGTGCAGGGTTTGCAATAGGACAGATACACTCTGACAGCCATGGGCTTTAGCTACTAATAACAACAGAGATTATTTCAGAAATACTGAATTCACTGCTTCTCTTTTGTGATCTGAGCAGATCTTGAGGTTGTAGACTGTGCCAACAGGATAGGCAACAAGTATTTCAGATTTGCAATTACATTCTATACTTCAGGAGAGCTGTGACCTTTGCAAGGACACGTTTCCATCAGTCAGTGACTGGATTAACACACCTTTGTTTTTCCAGCTGGCTATCCAGCTCCAGTAACTGACCTGTCTGTATGTAGACAGTCATGGCTTTACCACATCATTCTGCTTGTCAGTTCACAACATTTATGGAGTTGCATGAATTTGAGGAAAATCAGTATACTCTAGTGCAGAGCAGCTCTTTACACATTAAGCTTTCTGGACTGCTCCTGTCTGTCCAATGCCAGAGGATTTGTACTGTTGTCTTCTGAGAGGAGTTTCCCTGCCTTACATTGCATGCAACAGAAGAGGCCAGACAAGCCCAGATGTTTTGTTTACAACTCAGTTGCATGGGGAAACATAAGTCTTGGCTAATCACACACTTTAAGAGAATTATTAAATTAGTAAACATTCAACCTCAGCATCACAGAGTATTACAAATAGACCTGTCACTTGCAATTCAAAAAGCCAAAAGAGTCAACTAATAAGCTAAAAGAAGGTGAAAAACGTGAGTTTTTCAGCTCCTGACACCTCAGGAAGAACAATTCCTTAGCAATCCCACACTGACATCTCTATCCTCTCTTCTGGCTTTGCTCAACACATTGCACTGACATGAAATCTCTGAGCTGGGACACACCAGCTGGCACTTGGCTGCCTGGTCTGAAACATCTCCAGGCATAAAGCTCCAGTTATTGTCTAAGGAGACTGCGTGAAGAGGAGACACCCATTTGTCACTGCTATTTCTTTCTTGTCCTTTCCATTCCCATTTTGACACTTCTAACCTTAATAACTGCCAGTTAACTTCTGTTGTTTGTGGCATCTGCAAAACCCTATAAGGAACCCCGAAACTCACTGCAACAGTAACTGCCCAGTGACATTTAAAGCAGGAATAACTACAGCAATGCTGCAGGAAAGGGCAACACATCAACAAACAGGACAGCAACCTGTCAGCAAAGTCCCTGCCCCCAGGAGTCCAGAACTTTGGTATGAGATGTCATCCTCTTTGTTAGCACTGCCTGAATGAGCAGCCTTATGATGCACTAAAGTAGAATTTAATGGCTACAGTGGAAGACCAGCACTGTTCCACAGGGATATAGCAAAGGAATTAAAAAAAAACATTTTCTCACCTTCCCGTGGAGCAGGAATTTTTGAAAGGGTTGTTCTGCGCTTCTGTTTCTGAAAAACAATGAGTGCTGTAAGCAGTCAGAGTAAGCAGCACACACCTAGCACAGCTCTTCGGGACAACATTGATACTACAAGAATTTCCAACCAAAACTTAACTGTGATACAGAAAAAATGAGTTAGAGACCTCAAACTTTAAGACTGAGGGTATTATATATAACATCTACACTAGTGATGCTTTAGTACCTTAGGAGAGACTGCAAGCACTTACCTGTACAGTTACATTGTCTTGCAAAGGAACATTCTCTTTCACATCAGCAGCAGGTAGTTCTGATAATTCAGGATTTATTGCTATCACATCATTAATATCAACCTACAAGAGCAAAGGCAGGATTTTACAGAGTGGAATATTGCTGCTGTTACTCAGCATGTTTTTTTCTCGTCTTGACTTTCGATACAGGCAAACAAACCTGATCCACCACCTGCTAGATGTTAAGTTGAAGTTCCCTGGAAGGGCAACAGTAGTTCAGTTCCTATTCTGCTTGAATAGCCTGGTACATCCAAATATACCAGTGAAATGTGCTAGTTAAGCCATTTACCCTCATCTGCCAAACACCACACAGCTCTGCAGGTGCCACAGAGCACTTCTGAAGAGATGGGCAAAGCCCATTTAGCACCCACTGCTCTAATCTGTCATTGCTAATCTTAGTAAATCTGAGCAGCTCTGTGACTTCTGCACTAGGAGAGCATTAAGTGTTCACTGTGTGATTGCACTTATTGAAATAAGTCAAAGAACTGCTTAGACTTTGGGAAATGAAGGATTCAGCATTTAATCCATAACTTAACTCACCTGTATCTTCACTTGCTATTACAAGTGATTGTACCTGGGGCCACCTATCACTTCCTGACTGACCCTCCTGTGAAATGATAATCCAGGGACAGGGCAGGCAGCCAAGGGCAGGCTCCAGCACAAATACAGCAACTCCCTCTCTATTCTATTTTTCAAACCTTTCCCCACCAAAGTGGTTGGGAAGCCCCTGTACACAAAAGTTCCAATATCACAGCAGCTGCAACTGGCATTCACCTAACAAGGTAACACAAGAAATTCTTGAGTTGTCAATTAACTTTCAAATTATTTAAATAGAAGTCTGTAAAAAGAGAAAAAAGCAAGTAGGCGGACCTCTGTAAAATGTGAGGATACCACTTTCTAGCATAATGGAAGTAATTGAAAAAGTTTGATTTATATGGAATTGGTGGTCAGTAAAGTAGCTCAAAAACATGTATGTGGACAGTATAATATTTGAGTGTGTGTAAGCACATACAGAGTGCATATACACAGGTGTATAAGAAAATTGCTGGAATTTGAGGCATCTTCTTAAATATTTAATATCCTAACACATATGCAATTTAGCCAGCAATTTTATCTAAATCTGCACATCTCAAAGGCAACTTTTAAGATTTTCACTGAACTCCAGATTGCAACTTCCAGAGACATCAGCAGGACAAGCATATTTGCTCAGTGACAGAGAAGACTTTGTTGAGTGCCAGGATTTCAGCCACATCAGCCTCAAATGCCCTAGACTCCCCCCACTCCCATCAGTATTTATATTCTATCAGTGCACAGAGTCGGGAAATCAAACGCGGCCCTCTGAACATGCCACGGTATTAGTGGCATATTTTAGGAAAACCTGAAGGCCATTGTTAAAAACACTGAAATCAAACAAACAGCCCACAGAGGTATAAAACTGGAACTGTGGGACACTCAAAGTGAGTGAGAGGCCCAGCACGCCCTTGCTCCCTCTCCAAGGCAAAGGTCCCGGTGTTGGCACCGCTCCTTCCCGGCACAGCCGTGTCACGGCTCGGGTTGCGCGTGGAGCAGCCCCAGCGCGGGCGGCTGTGCCGGGACACGCGCGCGGGGCCCCGCCGCGGCCCGGGCACCCCGAGGCGCATCCCGCCGGGCCCGGAGCGTTGGAGCACACGGGGAAGGCCACTCACCTCCTTGCCTTTGGTAGTGCCGGCCTCAGACCACTCTACAGTCACGGAGCACTGCTCCACGTTCACCGTCTTCACCGTCGCCTGATGGATTAAGCCTGGAAAAGGCCGGCGTTTAGATCCCACCCCGGCCGCCCCACGCCGCCGAGATCCCCAGGGACGGGGGCGGCCGGGACCCCGTAGACTCCCCGCTCCCCACCCCTCACCATTGCTCCGCGGGATGTTGATGACGAGGCCGGGGTAGACGACGCGGCAGAGGCGGGAGTCCATGGCGCGGGGAGAGGCACAGTAGCAGGAACCGTGTCGCGCCCCCGCAGCGAAACACCCGCCCGGCAACCGCCGCCCGTTTAAACCCCGCGCGCCGGCGTGCCGCGGGGGCTGCCGGGAACCGCCGCCGGACTACAGCTCCCGGCAGGCCCCGCTCCCGCGGAACGACGGGCGCTGTAGGCGGTGGTGCGCGGGGACTGCCGGAAGATGTAGTCCCGCGGTGAGGGCAGGACTAAGGCTAGGGGGGGGACGGAAATGGGCGGGATGAGCCCCGCAGGGGAGAATGGAGCCGGGAACACCCCCGCCGCTGTCGGTCTCTGGGATGAAAACAAAAATAATGGTGTTTATTTCTAAAATTCGGACGAACACTGGGTTTTTTCATAGTCTATTTTTATACCGACAAAAGGGATAGCTCCACCGAAATGGA
>VYZS01027727.1:102644-121591 GCA_013400695.1 Neodrepanis coruscans | reverse complement strand
TTTACTGCTGCTTAGCCTGACACATCCACAGAATAGCTTGGTTTTCAAAGACCTTTGTCATTTTAACACAACAGACCCAGAACTGTTTTGGAGTGTTATGTATAGATCACCATACATAGATATGGACCTGTATGTTAGAATTTCATATCCAAGAGTCAAATGCAGCTGCAGGATCAGGAGGTTGTGCTCCAAGAACCCCTTATTTGTGGATTATTGACAGCATTTCTCTCTGTGTCCTGTCTTTCCCTGGTTTGTGCAGTGGTGATGCCTCATGCATTGGGGAAGTTTATTCTCTTTCCTCTTCAGAGCATTTTCCTGATTTGGCTCCTGAATTTGAACTGTGGTGCTTTGTGCTGTGTTCCCAGGCTGGGGAGGGTTCCCAAAGCTCTGTTTTCATGGCACACTTTTGCACCTCCTTTAAAATCAATGGGAAAGTTTAGAGGGACTGAGGGCAAAATTCCTTTCCACAGGGTTTTCTTTTCTGAGGTGTTTTAGAATCCAGTGACATCTCTTTGCTCTGAACTTTTCTCCACTGTTCTGTGCACGTGTCCTTTGCATTTCTTTAGTCCTTTATTCTGGTTTTTATGACCATTCAGAGACATTTACAGGAAAGACAGGAGGGAATGGTAAAGATCACAACTGAGCTGGGCTGGGATTTGGATGTCAGTGGGATCTGAACATTGGGTTTTCCAGCCTACCCAACTGAAAATACAGAACAGGGAGAGGAATGTTCAAATAAACTTGTTCAGCTAAATCTGGCAATTTGGACTTGTACCTGCAGCCTCTAAACCTCTCCCCCCCTGTCATATCTATGTGCCATACAAAGGAATGCTTGAAATCTAAGCAGAGGAGAAGGTAAATTTTCCAGGGCAATCCTCCCTGAGGATGCCAAACCAATGGCAAGAATGTTACCATTTGTTTATGTATATTTAAAGCTGATTTAATTAATGAAACCCATGGAGTCAACCCCCTAATCTTATTAATAATTCAGATGCACAGAAACAAGAAGCTGTTTTACATCTGAAGGATATAGAAATGAAAGGATTGCTTTCAAATTTATTTTTAAGTTGGTAAAATATTTGTGTGCCCATAATATCCATTTAATTTTGGAGTTTGGTCCATGAGGAATGTTGGGGCAAGATGAAAAGTAAATGTAGTTAAAGATGGGGTTTCTTTCTTTTTTCTTCCTTATTTTTTTTAATTTTGTTTGCAGCTGGTAGGTGGTTTTGCCTTTTCTGAGTCCTCTTGGGGCTGTTTCACCCTCTCCAACAGCACTTTCATATTTACAGACCCTGCTTTTCCCAACATGCCTCCAAACTTGGCCTTTGTGGAACATTTGCAAATACCCAGTGATGCGAAGGAGAGACTACAGGCCTTTAAATATTTCATTAATTTGTCAAGGAAATCTGGAAGACATCTGTCTCCACTGTTTGTTCTTCTGGTGCTTTGCTTTTAATTATCCCCACCTCTTTTTGATGGAACAGAAAGTTGCATTTCACAACTTTATACGAGAGACCAATCCATAGACAAGTGCCGTGACATTTGCAGTGCCCTGCACTGGGCCTGCTCCTGCTTCCAGATGTCTCCTGTGCAAACATTTCCAAGCTCAATCCTGATTAAAAACAGTTTAAGGAACAAACACAAACAGTCTCAGAGAACAGGCCCAGTAAATGCCATCGTGGAGGTCAAAACAAGCCTTGTTTAATTGCCGTATGGTTTTTCTGTTCTGTGGAAGGGGAAGGATCAAGGTCCACACTGAGACTTGTGTTCCTTGTCTGTGCCTTTAGAGGCAGCAGCGGCTGATTCCTGGGGCTTTTCATTTCCACAGCAAGGCAAGAAAAAATTGGGTGTTTTTTCCCAAGGATGGGAGCAAATGGATGAGCCAAAAATGGGGCTGGGCAGGTGGGAAAATGTGGATCTGAGGTGTGGCTCACTGGCACTGCAGAAATCTCTCAGCACACTGGAAATTTGGGTGTCAGAGGAGTGGAGGAACAAGCTGCAGATAAGGGACACATGCAGACATCTGTCCCAAGGGACACACAGGAATAATGATGCAGATTGTTCTCAGATCAAAGCCAAGCCTGATCTCTGCTTTGTCCTGCTTAGAAACAGGAATTTGTTCAGCAGCTCCTTCCAATAATGTCTTTGTGCAGAAGTCATTTCCTTCAGCTCTTTGCAAGGAACAGGGTTTGTCTAATGTATAAAATTTGCAAAGTGGTTTTTCCCCAGTCCTTGCACACTTCCATGTATCACTGCAAGTGTAGGAAAACATAAATCCACCTGCTTTCTGAAGCTGATGCAGAGAAATATGAGAGTATTGGTGACATCTGTTGTTCTTTGAACAAAAGAATGAGCACAATTGCCTTTTAGCACTGCCAAGCCTGGCTGCAGAAAGCTGGGGACTAACATTTGCTACAGCACAGGCTGACAAGGGGAGCTGAGCCAGTGTTGACTAATGGAGAAATGTATTCCAGATAATAATGGCCAGGTCCTTTCTGCTTTTTCCTTTTCTCAGGAATCACTGAGACTGCTGGATTTTCCCATTAATATTCCAAATGCTGTCCCAGAGGTGTCTCACCCTGTAGGACAGAGAGAGCCCAGGTGCTTTTCCTACTGTAAATCCAGTCTTCTCATTCTCTTCTCATGGACCCAGAGGATCATTTGGGTTGGAAAAGACCTTTAATCAGCTGGACCTGCCTTTCCTAAACTCAGGATGTTCCACTCCTTTGTGATGGGCAAGAAACAAGTCCCAGCCAAAGGAGCAACTTTCAATCTGGAAGTAAATAATCACATGGAACAATGGGACAAATTTGTCATGACATGTCCCAACGTCCTTTTTGGACACAATGTTTGGCAAAGCCACCAAAAAAAGAATGAAAAAAGGGGAAAAAAAGAAAGAAAATAATGCAAGAGGAGGATGAAAATGCCAGGAGCAGAGGAGGAGTCATTAATTTGTATAAATTACTATTTTCCAGAATCTGACTCTTGGGAATCTCTGTTTTCATTATAAATACTTTTTATTGCATAGAAATGAGGAAATTTTGCTAAATTTGTGTGGAGCAGAACTAAAATGACAGGTTAGGAAGGGGTACATGCCTTAAAAATGACCCCTAAAGCTTTCAGAGTGTGAACATTTGTGCATGTTTGACTGTGATGTTCAAGTAACCAAGTAGAAAGGGAAGGGAAATGTGTTGATTTGTACCCACCAAAAAAAAAATTACACCTTTATGGCCAGAAGGAAGAAGAAAATTCTTGCAAAATTGATCAAAACTCAAGTTGAACACAACAGCTGAAAGGTGAAATGTGGAGGTTAGAAAAGTAGGGGGGGAAGTGATCAGGAAGGAACCAATTCTGGGGAAAAAATGAGGAATTCTCAAGAAACTGTTGCTACATTCCTGATTTCTTGGGAGCAAAGCTGCTGTATCTGCTGAGTAACACCCAGAACAGGCATGAGTGGAACAGGATTTCATTGCAGTTGGCTCTGTTATAAACACCTGAATTTAGGAAGGAATTACTTTCATCTGAGAGATTCTGGAACTGGGCTCCTAATTCTGGATCAAGAGACCTCTGGATCATTGGCATTCCCAGGAATCATTCTGCATGTGCAGAGTTAAATGATTTCAGTTTGCCTTGTTCCCACAATGCAAATACCCACCTGTGCTTTACAGGGAAGAACTTTCTTCTGAATCATCTCTTCCTATGGGTCTACTATTGATTTCATTGTGGGGTTTGGCATCACTTGAAAGCCTGAAGTGTTTTTAATAGATAAAATATGTTGTGTCCTTTATTTGTGTCAGCACTCCCTGGGGAATGTCACTGTTCAGAATGTTTTCTTAGAGCCATATACACACACAAACCCTTGCAGACGTCAAGCCAAGCACTGCACCCAGGGAATAAATGACTAACAGACTGCAGACAATGAGGAATTCAATTGAAAATCCCAAACTGGATTAGAAACCCCCTTCTTGTTCTTTGTAGATTTCTGTAACAAATGAACTCTTTGCTATTTCTAAATTATCTAATGATATTTGTATTGCTGTGGGTTAGTCCCCAAGACCACAAGGAAAGCAGATTGGAAAGGAAGTTGCAGAGCTCACATCCCCAGTTCTCATCTGAGTTTTGCAATGGTGATGTTTGCAGAGCATGAGCACAGACACTTTATAAGTGATGCCTCAGCTAATTCAAGGAACTTATTTGAGAACTGTGAGAAGTCACTGGAGGTTTTCTCCTTTCAGGCTGACTGCTCTGGGCTGGGGCACTTTACAGATTTATTTTGGGAGATGATTCAGACTGTTGGTTCATGGTGCACTATGGCAGTTTTTTGTTGAGTTTTTTGTTGGTTTTTTTTCCAATTTGTTCAGTGAAGGTTTCCAGGAAAGCAAAAGAACTGTGTATTTCTGTTGTTCCATTTTCCTGGTCATTGTGTCCCCTAAATCCACTTCTCACCAAAAGCCACATAGAATTTCAATTAGATTTTCAACTTTCAAGTGTGTTCCTGCTTCTGTCATGGGCCACTCCACTGGTATCAAATCTGGGCAGTACCTGATTTGGGTCACTTAAAAATTACTGCCTCAGCTTGGCCAGGGATGTTTCTTTGTGTTCAGCGGCTCCTTGACATGAGGTTGTTCACCCAGGAATTGTCACAAGTGGCCCCTTGTATTGAGCAGTGGCAGGAACAGGAAAGGCAGCTGGAAATGAGCATCATGGAGTGGAGAGGACAGTGCTGGGAACACCTGGGGTTCAACTCCCTTAATTCCTGCAGGCACTAAGCTGGGATGAGCTCAGGAACTTTGTGTGTGGGGTGCATTAACCTTCTGCTTTGACTTCGGTGTGTTGCATTTTGGCCTTTTGCCTTTTTTACTCCTTTAAGAAATATATTTTTAACGGCATGAAGATTTCTCATGACTCTCATTATTTAGTTATCCTATCTAATTTTTGCTTCAAAGACTTTACTGCTGAAAAGAAATTCTGAAACTAAATAAAACTACCAGGAAGTAACAGTATTGCCATAAAACCCTAACTGAAATATAGTTTTATGTTAAAGATACTCAAACAACACAGAAGTTAAGGTTAAAATCCACTTCAGCAGGATTACCAGCATGGCCATGGTTATGGTCTGACAGGTTTAACTTCTTAAACTCCAGCTTTATATCAGTAACAGGGGATCTGCAGGCTCCCTTCTCTTCCAATCCCTGCCTCTCCCTTAGGGTTTGTAGCAGAGTTGGAGATGTCCCTGCACCTCTTTGTCCCTCACCCTCCCATCAGCTCCCTGCTAACGTGGCTCAGGAATTTGGGGATAGAATGCAGCCCGGGCATATGGAAGGTTTCAGGCCCTGATGTGGCAGAGTGTGTTAAACTGAGATGTGAGAAGTTCACAGGCAGCTCTGAGTGCCCTGCCCTGCTGGAGCAGGATCACTGCAGTGTGGGATGTGACCTGGCCCTCCCACCCCCTGCAGAATGAAAAGCCAGCCGAGGGCTTTATTTACTGCAGCTGCCCAGGAAAGCTGCTTTCAAATCAACAGCCAGAGAACAAGCCATGGGGTTCCAGTGCAGGACAGAGCTGAGCAGGGATGAGAGTATTGCTCTTGGACTGGGAAAACAACCATTTTGTTTAGCGAAAGCTTGGGAGGTTTTGAAGTGTATTTATTTTCCGATAGGAAATGACAGCAAGGCCTTTTAAAATTCTGTGAGACAGGTCGAGAGAGACAGAGCCCAGAGCAGACAACAGGCTGTGTATTTAGCCAAGGACAGGCCAATGGGAGGTTTGGCCCCATGGAGTGTTATTTCAGCTTTGGAATTGCAGCTTCCCCAGTTATCTCCATCTCATACGTGAAATAACATTTTTGTTCAGGCTGACGTGTTTCTCCCAAATCTTCTGGTTCTTGTGAAAGGTTTCACGGGCAACCAGCTCTCCCCTGTATTCAGTGACCCAGAGAAGTTGCTTTCTATACACACCTTGTCAAACAAATATGGCAATGCAGATGGCTTGGGACATGTAGGAGACAAACAGAGATGGTGAGAAACAGAAATCCCCCAGTGCTGGATCGGGATTTGTGAAAACTCACAGCATCTCTGCTTTTTGCAATGTTTTTCCACCTCTCCTCAGAGGGAAACTTGGACCTCTGAGTGAATTTATGGCCATCTTTTTTTTTCCTGTATTATTTCTCTGTGACTGTTTCTTCCTCTGTAGAGGTTTTTTGCTGGAGCTGAGTTTTCTGAATGAATAGTCTTGCTTTACCATGTAATCCTACATTCCCTTTTATTCCTTTTTTTTTGTTTTTTCTTTTTAGATTCCTCTTGCCCCTTTTGACTCATCTGGTTCATTTTTAAGGCATCCTGTTTATTTTTCCAGCTATTTGTTTTTAATATGTGTTACCTGACCTTTTCTGTCTGCTCTTTTGGGGGTGTATACAAAGCTCTTCCTTTATTTGCATTGGCTTTTCCTTCTGCCCTCCACAGCACCTAATGCTCACCAGTGCATCCCACAAATGGGAATAAAACTCCACAAGCCCCCCAGACAACAAGCAAAGTTCATTTTCAGTGTGCAAATGTGGGATTCTTTGAATCACTTGTCCACTGCTGTTCTGGGAGTGCAAAACTTAGACCAGGCCCAAAGAAACCAAAGGGGAAAGTGCTGTTTTCCAACAAGTTTCCTGTAGCTCCAATCTGTTTCCTATGGACTTCCATTTTCTGCCTGTTGTTTCACAGCTTCCTTTGATGATGCACTATTTGCTTATGGGACACAACCCTTTCCCTCAAACTTTGGGCAGATCTGAGCAGGGTTTGATGCTGGAGTCACCCATGGACACATGGGAATGGGAACTGCCTCAGGGAAGTTGAGACTGGACATGAGGAGAAGGTTCTTCACTGAGCAGTGGCTCCCCAGGGAAGTGATCACAGCACCAACCCTGGCAGAGCTCAAGGAATGTCTGGAGAACACCCTTAATGAGAACTCCCACAGCACTAAATGGGAGCACTGACCTTCCCAGGAGCACATGGACACAGTGTTTGCCATGTGTGTGACAATTCCCAAGGCAGAGGTCTCAGGAGAATCAGCCCTGTTGCTGCTGGCCCAAATCCACGTGCCAAAACATCTCCCTGGAGGGAGCAGACCCTTTGGAAAATAGCACCTTCTGAGCAGTGTTTGCTGTGAGAAGGCAGAGCCCCACGGGGGGCAGCCTGTCCTGGGGGCTGGGTTGTGTTGAGGGTCTGCTGGAAGGGAGGGTTGGGACAGGATCCCAGTGAAGGGGAACAGGTTGTGCCATGGGATGGGAGTTCACAACACTCTGCTTCACTTCCACACCCTCTCCCTTCACATTTGTGCTGTTCCTGTAGCACAAAGTGCAGACAGAGCACAGCTAGGCCAGGACTGCTCTCCTCTTCATCTCAGCAAGGGGAAGACTCAAATGATCCTGATGACCATGTCCTTGTTCCTTCCTTGTTGTTTCTTCTTCTGATTTGCTTGGATTATGGGAAGGCTCCAGGAGAGGAGTAGTGGGAATAGCTCATGGCTGTTATTTCAGCTGGAGGAAGAAAATACCTAAGGAAAGTATTTGGAGAGTAAAGTTCTGTGAATTTGCATGCTAATCCTTTTAAGTATGTGGAATATTTTTCCTAGAATGCTTTAGTTTGTGTTCCCTGCTGCAGCTGTTGCAGTATGGAAGATCACTGTCCAACTGATAGCAAGTGACTGAGATTTCAAGTGTCACCTTCCTGATTTCCTGCTACTGGCCCTTCTTTTTTGCCTTTATGTGATTTCAATTCCAGAGGGTTGTATATCAGGATCTCTGATTTTTGACTTTGAGCTGCTTCATAAGAGGAATGGCTGTCCTTGTCAAATCTCCTCAAAGAGGTTTTTGAGGCTGTGAAAAAAAATCCCGCATCAGTAACTGGATACAAAAACTTCTATGAATGATTTGTTACTGTCAAAATCAGGTTCAATATTTTTACCTTGAGATTTTTACCTTGTCTTTATGAAGGTATTGATTGCATGAAGAGCAGAGCAAGTGGCACATCTTATTGACTGCAGGCTTTGGTCAGCCTTTGCATATTGTGCTTCCCCTCAGTTTATTGTAGGAGTGCTTTCCCATCAGCTTCCTCTGCAGTACATACAAAATGTTTCTGTTTAATTACTTACACTCTTGCCAAAATTGAATTCTGTTGGCTCTATATATCTTACTGTGAATGATAAAACATCTGGTGCATACAGCAAAATTTATCCCTGTCCTGTTCTTACATCTGTGTAGACAGAGATTAAATCTTTGGTGAGCAGGTCATTGGTGATGAGTTTGCTGTAGTTACTGCCTGGATTTTTAAGCACTGCACAAATTCTTTCCCTGTAAATACTCCTCCCTTCAGAACACAGACTTGTCTCTAAAGTAAAGAGAACTGAGGGAAATCGTGTTCTGAGGGTTTTCTGCTTCCACCTGGGAGCTTGGTGATCAGACATTGCAAAGATAAATTCCAACACCAGAACTCCTGTCATGCACTGCTTTTTCCAGTTGAAAAGGTGGAGGATTGCTGGCAGAATTGTTGAAGATACCTGTCAGGATTAATATTCCACACTAGTTGAAGGTGCTCGTGTGAGTGTCTGTGTGGTGCTTTTGCTGGCTGGGGTTAAACCATGGCATCATCCAAAGCATTTTTGGACAGGATTGTATCCACAAAGGGGTTTTAGCAGAACTGTCAATGGTGGCTCAGGAGAGATGACAATGTGGAGAATTGTGAGAGNTTCTGCTTCCACCTGGGAGCTTGGTGATCAGACATTGCAAAGATAAATTCCAACACCAGAACTCCTGTCATGCACTGCTTTTTCCAGTTGAAAAGGTGGAGGATTGCTGGCAGAATTGTTGAAGATACCTGTCAGGATTAATATTCCACACTAGTTGAAGGTGCTTGTGTGCGTGTCTGTGTGGTGCTTTTGCTGGCTGGGGTTAAACCATGGCATCATCCAAAGCATTTTTGGACAGGATTTTTGTATCCACAAAGGGGTTTTAGCAGAACTGTCATTGGTGGCTCAGGAGAGATGACAATGTGGAGAATTGTGAGAGCTGCTGGAAAAAGGACCAGACAACTGAGTGCCATGGCAATCCACTGGGCTCTGAGGGGGTGGTGTGAAAGGGATGGGTGATCTTCTAATGAGAATCCAGAGATGATTAAGGAAGAGATGAGAAAGAAGGAGCATTTTGGAGAAATTTCCTCACAGAGAAAATGATTCATTTTGGACTGTGCTGTCAAAAGGCAGCTATGGAAACTGCAGCTGTGGATGTATTAAATAAGAGTCAGGCAGGTGCTTACTGGAAAAAATGTTAGGGATGGAAACAAGCACCAGGAGGAGTGGGAGGAATCTGCAGAACCAGCTTCCGTTTTTGAGTTGCAGCAGAATCAAAGTGTTATTCTGCATTTGCATTGCAGATACACAACAGTGCTCAGCCTCAGCAGATGCTTGGTGGCCCCGGATTTTCAGGAACACGTGTCCAAGGGGCCATCCTGACCTTCCACTGCCATTTTTTGAAAGGAAGAAGGATATTAAATCCCAGGATGAAGGGAATGGTTTCAGGATGGAAAAGGTTGAGTAATGGTGGTGTAATAGAAAGTGAAAATTGGCCCCTGTGAGTTTCCTCCAAGAGGACAGTTTTTTCCATTAGTCCTGCTGGCACCAAGGAGAATCTCTGATGTGTGACAGTACAGCACAAGTTTAGCCCTGCAGAGAAAGACAGGGAGAAAGAGATGTTCATTAGGGGTTGGGGAGGAAAGCAGGAAACAACAATGACAATGGCTCTGAGGATTTTAGGGCTGAGAGGGTTTAAGAAGTTGCAGCCCTGTTATTGGTGCTACTCTGACTTCAAAAGAGAATCTGATGTTGTGCATTAAGGGACTTGCTGGGCTGTGACCTGGAGGAGAAGCTTCCAGGATGTTCCTTACCCAAACCTGCTGGTTGCCCTTCACTCTCACATTTGCTTTTGCTTCTCTGTCCTGACCTCTTGGATTCAGATTCCAAGTCATTGCAGATGTTGCTGTTGGTTCTTGTGAAGTCCCTCCTATTTATGCCAGAATTTGCAGAGGAGGAAAAGTCACTGATCAGGAAGAGAGACAAGACAGAAGTGTAAACCTGTACAGATACTCACTGCTTTCCTTCCTGCTTCTCAGGTGTGAGTGCATTGCCTCAGGGATTGATTTGGATGCCTCTGGGTCATAGTTTGGGAGTAGTTTCCCATTTATCTCAATGCAGTTCCATGACACCCCAGTTTCTCTGCCTTCACAACACCAGCACAAAGACAGCTACAAACCACAGCTGTAAAAACAACAGCCTCAAGGTTATTCCAGACCTTCAGCTGGTTCAAACCAGCACAGATCACTGCTCTGGAGAGACACCAGTGTGACACTGGATGAAGATTTGTCCCCAAGATTTCATTTTGCAAGTGGCACAGGGAGAAAGTTGTTGGAGAGGGTAGGAAAGGAAAGGAAAACATCCTCTTTTCTTTTGGGAGAGTTTAGGATTTGCTGACTCAAATGCCAACCAGCAGTTCATTATCTCCTGAATCCTGGGGATACAATTTGTTAGGTAAAACCCACATCTGCTCTTCAGCTCAGTCTCACCTCTTTGAAAAGCGTGTCCAAACTACCTTCCCAAACGTCTCCATAAAATGAGGTTTGGTTACATATGTTTCCCTGTGTGTTGCATGTTTCCATGGCACACTGATTTGCCAGATAAAGCAATCTGCAGCCTATTTAGTCTATCTTAAAGCCTTTTAAATCTGTCTCCTCTAAGCTTGAAATTCCCTCATTCAGGCATCCAGTGCTGTTGAAAGCCCTGTGCCAATAATTCCTAATGACGTGTGTGTCTAGCCAAAGTAATTCTCCTCATTCAATTTGCAATTTTCCAAGTCAATCCTTTCAGCATTGTGACTGTGGCCATTTATTTTGCATTCTGAGACGTGCAGCTCTTAAACAAAATGATCTTGACTTTAGAGGCAAAGTGGTGTCTCATAATGAAGGGCAACCAAAGCTGAAATTTGTTTTTGGGGGGCCAGGGATGGTGTGTCTGTGCTTGTTTGCTCTCCTGGGCTCAGAGCTGACTCCCCTCTATGTACACCAGCATGCAAAGTGTTCCTTAGTGTTTGACAGAAAGGAGAAAAGCAGAACCATTTCTCACTCTACACTTTCTTTCCTCCCTGCTCTTGTTCAAGGAGCCCCTTGGACTGAGCTTTGTATCTCAAACCATTTCCCGTGTTCAGGAACATCTGCAGTGACCAACAGAGACTCTGCTGTTAAAATCTGGGCTCCTGGTTTACAGAAGCAGCATATTGAGGGCATCCTGACTGAAAAAAGGGGCTTTGTAGTGCTTGCTGGCCAATTTCAGTTGTCTCTGAGATGAGGATGGGCTCAGGAGGGGAATTTTGCAGCTGCTGGAAAGAGAATTGCAACAACTTGGGTCTTTGGAAGGAGCTGAGGTGAAGATAATGAGGTGGGAAATGGGGGTTCTCAGCAGAACAAACCAGAAGGGCCCACACGTGGTTTTTATCTTCAGGAACAATTATGACTTAAATGCTCATTTTGTGCTGGGAACAAGAAGCTTTTGATCCCTGCATGAGGAAAATTTCTGTGAGCTCAAGAGGTTTTACTTTGGTCACTGTGAAAAAAAGACTTTATAATCCCCCCTCATTTCATTCATTTATTTTTGCCTGTTCTTCAATACCCACTGAAGGAACAGATACATTTCAGAATGTTTATTTTAAGTTGGTACTCTGGATTGAAAAGCTTTTCCATCTGCTTCTGCCCTGCATTGGATATAACATTTTGCAGATGGCAGCATTTATCAGAATCCCACTGCAGACTATTCACTGGCTTTGTGCCTCTGGAAAGGGGCTGTGTTCATCACCACTGGAACTTCACTGAAATGGCTGGAATGACACCATGGCTGAGTCTGACCCACTGTCTCAAGTGCTTCCTCAAGTGTCATCTTGTGCTCTGGAGCCAATGGCTGTGCTTTGGTTGATTTGTTTAATGTAAATATATTGAATTATGTGTAGCTTTCATGATTACTGAAGATCACTGGCTTGCTTTAAGAACCTCTTGGTTCTGGTTTTTTCCAGCCCATGAGTGAGTTAGGAACAGCCTTCAAGCAAACACTTCTCAAATTGCAGCCACTGATTTGGATATACAGGCAGGCAGAAATTGGGAAGGTGCCTGTTGTCTTGCCTGAATCACAGGAATGGTCAATGTGGCCAGTTTTTCTTTCTTTCACATATTCCACAGAATACAACACCTCTGCCATGTTGTTACTCCCCATTTCTTTCCTGATTTTGTCCAAATTCTCCCAAATTATGCATTGGATGAGTCCCTTGGGATGCTAAACTTAAATGCTGCCCTTAATCCTGAGCCACTTTCCTTCACTGGGACTTCCAGGTTATGGACACTGGGCCTAAGAGTCACAACTCCATGTTCAGCTTTCAGGATCAGTTCCCTTTGAATGACTGTTTTTCATTTCACTGTCAGGTCATTTTTTAACTAATATTTTCCTTACAGAAAGGTGCAGAGTGGGGAGCTGGAAGTGACACAGGCCACAAGGCCAAATATCAGGTTCAGTTTGGGAAGGAACATTTCTGTGCTTTTTTAGCCTTCTGGGAAAAGAAATATTTTGGGACCAAGGTTTTCATGCCTCTCTTCAGCCCAAATGTCACTTGCTTTGGAAAGTGTGAAGAAAAGGGGTTAAGAACCCAGAGTTAAGAACCCTCCCTTAGTTAAGGGAGGTGGAAGAAAAAGGAAATGTGACATTTTCAAGTAATTTTCCACCCTGCCCTGTTATATGGAAGGAGTGGTGAGGAGTAAAGGAGAATTCCCATTGGAAGTGTTTGCCACAGCAAAGCTCTGTTTGTTCAGTGCTGCTGGGGAAAGCCCAGTTCCCATCATGCTGCAGATTTATATGAAATGACCAAATGAAGCCTTAACTGTCACTTTTCCAAGTCCCTGCTTTTTCTCTTCCTTTCTTTCATTTCTCTTATGCTTTGACAGTTGGAGAAAGCACTTGTTTCATCCATTGGGATTTAGCACCAAGGCCCTGGAAGCCTCATTGGGCTCTCTCACTCTTTCACTCAACAGTCCCAATAATTAGTCTGGCCAGTATTTTGTGTGAATTACAGGCTCTGTGGTTCCAGCTGTGAACCACTGTAGTGCAAAGAGAACTTCTCCTGAACAGTGCCCATCCAGGAAGCAGTGCTGGAGGGCAGCCAGGCTGTTCCCAGCCAGGGCTGTGGGCTGGGAAGGAAGGAGAGCTTAGGAGATGTCAGTGACACACCAGTGCCTGAGAGCCTCCTCAGGGTTCAGCACATTGGAGGCATCAAGATGGAAAAATACTTGAGAGGTTTGGTAAGCTGTAGGAAAAGTTCCAGCTATTTAGTGGAGTTAATGCCGAGCTCTTGTGACTCACAGCACTAAAAAGCTGCTCCAGCCTCACTGCTGAAGCAATTAGCTCAGCCAGCACCCTTCCCATCACTGTAACACCTTCCCTTCTTGCTCAGGTTTGAGACATGATTCAGTGACTTCAATAACAAAACCACACAGAACTGTGTTCCCTTCTCTACCCAGAGGCTTCTTCTGTGTTTCCCCTTGCCCTGCACCAACACTCCTGTGCTGAAGTTCCCTTTATACTGGAGTTTGGAGCCTGTGTGAGAAATCCAAGTCCTTGCAATCAAATCAACTCCATTAATATTTGCAGTCCTCCAGAGGAGATACAGCACAGGGGTGTTTGCTGGGGATAATTCTCAGGCTCAAGCAGATGCTGCTGTGGGGGGATCAGTTTGTGTGGCACAGCCAGGGGAGCTCCTCTGGCCACTGGAAAAACTGCCCAACTCTGAGTCCCAGAGCTGCAGAAGCTGAACAGGGGGTCTGCAGCCCACAGCCAGCCCTGATCCCCCTGCAAGGAACATCTCTAAAAGCAGCATTGTGCCTGCAACCTTCACACCCACACTGGCTCTTAGTTTGCTCACCAGAATTCTCTGTAGGTCTCTGAAGCATGTTCTTGATTCCAGCAGAATTTTCTCTCTCTGAGTAGCAGTTTCTTGGCATTGTAATTGTTGCATCGATCTTATTTTTATTTTTCTAATGATTAATTAGTCAATTATATGAAATTACCACTTGCAATTAAAGCATAATTTAGGAAAAAAACATTGAGCAGATAATGCTCATTTGTCACTAAATTGCTTTTAACTTGGCCAGTTGTACAGCAAGGTGTTTCTAGGTTGTGTCTTTACTGCTGGATGGACAACAGTGATTCAAAACCCCACCCTGGTACAGGGCTTGGAGTGACTCAGTCTTGTCCTTCAATCCTGAGAAGGAGCAGGACTTAGATTTGCAATTTATGTTGCAAATGAAGAGCATTTGGGCTTTGGGAGGTCGATGTAGCTCTGAGCTGAACTCTTGTTATGTGGAGTGAAAGGGCAGTGGATATAACTGAGTGTTATTTAAACTGTCACATGAAATGGAATCGAAAATATGGTACCTTGAAAGTTGTTTGTGTTGTGGAAAGGGAAGGATGAATCAGTCGTTGCCTGTGTAATTGTTGAGTTATCCATCAGACTGCTGCAAACTGCATGTGTGTACTTTTCAAAGTGCTTTGGTGTAGACAGACACAGACCTTTGCTCCTGAGGAATCCAATGATTTGCCCCATGGGAATTGCTGGGCTGGGCAGAGTTCACTTAATGACACTGATGGGTCAATTCTCTGCCAGAGCCAACAACTCATCTTCATCATCTTCTCAACTTCACATCCACTAATGATCAGTCTTCATAATGAAGGCATTTTTCACCCTGCCAGGAGTCACAAGGAGAAAAATTGATTGACAGAGTTATCTGGATTGTAGTAATTAAATCAGGGCAGACAAATCCCTGCTCTCATTATATTTCAGACATGTCTGAACCATGAAAAACAGAGCTGAGGCTGATTTGCTTCCTGCAGTTCAAAATGTGGCACTAAATGCTGGATACGATATATAGGGTTACAATACATGAATATGAACAAATTAGAAAGGACACAAGTGGTCTAAAGAGAGGTGTTGGCTTTAACCATCTCTAGTGAAATGTGTATATCAAATGGCTGAAAGAAGCTGTTAACATGTTTCAGGCAGTGAACCTCAAAGTGTGCCATAATTCGAAGTGTATCCAGGCTCATTCATGCACAGGAACAGCATTTGTGTGTTCCACAAGGTAACAGGGGTAGAAGGCAGAGGCAGAGATGTGCAGCAGTGACAAGATGGAATGTGTGGAATGGGAACAGCCTTGGGATCAGTGCTTGCCCACCCAAACCCACCTGTGCTGTGCAGAGAACACCCATTGCCACTGCAGAGGCAGATTTCAAACACTCTTGGAATTCTTTTGTTGGTGAGTTGCTTGTTGTGCAGCACTTGCCTTTGAAGGAGGATTTGTGTGCAGATGTTCTTTGGGTAATGCTGCAATCTATATTCAAGGGTTGTGCCTTGATTCTTCTCAGAGAGTTTTTCTTCCCTCAGTTTGTTAAGCTGAGATATTTTTCAAGGTAAACTATTGTGCCCACTTTAAACAGAGGATGCTGCGTGAACTTGAATTAACATTAATCAGCTAATTAAGCTGATTTGATCTAGTTAATACTGGCTATATGAGATGTACTTTCAGAGAGAGGCAGATTAGGGTTTAAAGCAGGAAAACTGAGTAAGGAAATCTGGATGCAGTGGGACAGATGCTCAGATAATATGAATGGTGCAAGTTCACTGAGCTCAGTTTAAAGCACTGAGTTGCACTTATGGGATATTTGGCCCACAATTTAAACCAATCCTAATCATTCAGAAATTGTGCTGGTTTTGGCCTAGAATTTAGACAAGAGTGTGTTAACCAGCAAATCCTTTCAGAAGGAGTGAAGGCTTTGGGGATACAAACCCCATTCCCTTCACGTGGCTCCTGCCTTGGGTCCTTCCAGTTTGGCCTTGTGAGGACACAAATCCTCAGCAGGAATCAGAGACCCAAAGCAGCACAGAAATGCCCCTGGCTCTGCATTTGTTTGGGTCTGAGTGCTGATGCCTTCCTGGATCTCAGCAGATGCTCTCAGCATTCTTATTTCTTGGTGATGTTTTGCAAGACTTCAATGACTTCTGACTTTCACGTTTGATAACACAGGATATTATGTAGATTTAAAAACAGTCAGGGTTTGGGATAACTGCTGCTTCTCACACACTATTTTGCCTGTGAACTCTGATCCAAACTGACAGAAGTTCTTTTCTAAACCTTTCCAAGCAGAGTTTTAAGTGGATGGGGCACTGAGCTGGGAATCAGGAGATGAGGTTTAACTCACTGAAATTGTGGAACAGCCAATGACTGCAAGAGGCCAGGAGAACAACAGTTAAATTCTCTTCCCAGTGCCCTGCAAAGGGAATGAAAAAACACTTCTAAACCTCTGTTAGCAATATTTTTTCCCCACTAAGAATGATGAACTGTCAAAAAACCCCGCAGGCCCCATGTTAAGACAGTTAGGATGTTTCATGGATACTGAGAAAAATGTATCCACAAGAAAGGTGTGGAAGTGGGAAGTACATTGGAACCTTGGTTTAATCTTATTTCTGGTGCTGGCATTTGTGAGAACCTTCAGCATTTCAAAGAAATGTCTAAAACAGAGAGAAACATTTATTCCCTGCCTTGTCAAGTAGGTGTTGTGTGAGCCTGAGATTGAGGGGGGATTTCATGAGGGTGCCCTGCCTGAGCACCCCATGTTTAGTTACTGGGGTTCTTTCTGCTTATGCTCCCTGTCAAAATATTCCAACTTCAGCTCAAACTGAGCCAGGGGAAAATATCTGGGGAAGCTAATGCTGCTGTGGAAGCTCTAATTTCCATCTTGAGCAGGTTGAGCATCCCAGGGCTGACAGCTGGCATGTCATGGCAGTGTCTCTCTGTGAGTCCTTCTTCTAAGAGCCTCATTAGAGTTTTCATTCACATCCATAAGGATTCTGGGAAAGAATTGTTCTGACACAAGTCTCAGAGATGTGCACATTGCACTGGTACAATTGACTTGGACCTGTCAGTGTCTGTAAAAGGCAAATTACCTGCTCTTGGCGTGTGCCTTGACATTCTTCATTGCTGTACAAGGGGTGCTATTAAAAACCTCTCTGTTCTTTGTGTCAGAACGGATTCAGGGTCACCCTTTTTAGAGATGTGCTGGAGGGGGGACTTGGGAACTGCCAGTGCTGAGACAAGATCTCACAATGTGGACAGAAAAGTTTGTTCATGTGGAAGTCACTGTGTGAACATCTGGGACAAAACATGGGGCTGGTCAGAGATAAAAGATGGACACAGGACACAGAGTGTGGACTGAACAATAATGACTTTTATTGGATTGATCTTTAAAGGGTTAATACCCTGATAATAAAGGTAATGAGGGAGAAGAACAGGGAGCAGTTGGTCTGTAACCCCAAAGAGAGTTTGGAATCAGCCTGACCTGCAGCTGTGAAGGACAGTGGGCAGCAGAGGGGCTGTGTCAAACAGAAGGCACATGTTGCATTTTCTTCAGTCTCATCCTTTCCTGTGTTTCCAAGACCCTTCAAAGCCTGGGATCTGCTGCCTCCTCTTTGGTTTCCATTCATCCTTGGGATACTTGACCTTCTCTGCTCAGTAGAACCTGATTAATTCTTTATCCTCACTGGTTCTCTCTGCCTCATCCCTGCCCAGTTCAGATGCTTCTCCTTTGTCACAACACAGCCTGTGCAACTGGAGAGTAATTCAAGTATGGGAAGCAATAAAGTCATAAGATCTTTGTTGTAGAGGTTGGCACTGACTCCCAACATGAGGCAGTGCTGGAGGTGCTGAGAGTGAGATTAAACTTGAAAGAACTTTCCATAAATCCTTCTATATATTTTTCCAAACATAATGGAACAACAAGTGGGAAAGTAGGAAAAACTTCCACAACCTCAGCATGGAAAGGGAGCCAATGAAATCTGAATTCCTCCAGGTCCATCCCTATAATTCCTGCTCCTCTGTTCCCCATTCCCTTCCCAGATCAACACAGCCTGACTTGCTTTGTTATTGCAACAGAAAGGGGGCAATGCAGGGAGATGAGAGACAGCATGTGGCTTCCTCCCAGCCTCTACATTCCAGAAAGGGATCTCTCATTTGATGAAGATCCTTTTTTCTGTTTAGTCATAAACAGATGAATCCC
Organism: Neodrepanis coruscans; assembly: GCA_013400695.1. Taxonomy (NCBI): domain Eukaryota; kingdom Metazoa; phylum Chordata; class Aves; order Passeriformes; family Philepittidae; genus Neodrepanis; species Neodrepanis coruscans. The sequence continues at coordinate 103,416 of VYZS01027727.1, read as the reverse complement.
ATAATAGCCTCTGTTTCCTCTCCTACAGGAGGTCTGTATGATTAATAAGATCTCCCTGTAGTGAATGCCAAGCCAAACAGATGAATGCAAGGCGCATCTGCTGTAGATTAAACATTTGGAAAAAACATTTTATAAATATTTTTTTCCACAACAACACATCCATATGGCAGTTAACTAGGGTATATATTTAAAACCTTGCATGTACACTATATCACCATGCATATGTATTTAATATACTTATTAAATAAGTACTTATGTTGTCACTCAACAGATAGCTTTTTGATATGACTTTTAATCTCTTTGAGATGTCAAATCAGACTGTTTGAAAGGACCACATGTGCTTTATCGAGCAAAACATGAGAAGACACTGCTGCTGAGTGGGTGGGTTAGTGGGAAGCAAGTCTTTTATTTTTTTATTTCTCAGAAACAAAGATAATTACCTGGTTAGGATGAGGCAAGTGTAAAATAACACACCCTGCATATGGCTGGAGGGGTAAGGTTGTCCTGGGTACCATCAAAACAGATCCTGAGTGGACAGGAAAGTTAAAGTAATTTGAGATTTCTTAGCTGAAAATCCAAGCATTTAAATTTAGCTTTACTATCTTCAAACTACTGGAATTAGATCTCATTGTAATTAATATTTTAGATTTCCTTATCTAACCAGAATAGAGTAAAGGACTTTGCAGAAATAAGAAAAAATTAATTTTTTTCCTAATCCTTTTTGTACAATGGGAATTCCTTTTTTTCTTTTTGTGTCTCTGTGTCTGCCTAA
>VYZS01027727.1:47659-102580 GCA_013400695.1 Neodrepanis coruscans | reverse complement strand
TGGATTGATGAGAAATGAAATCTGAACATTTATCTCCAGCTAAAACCAGATTCAGCAAGTAAACATTATCTGTTTTAGCTATTGGCACTCTCACAGAAGTCAATCTTGTCTTTTAGCCTGATGTTCTTGTAAAACTTTGCAATATTATTGTAGGCTGACTTTCTGCTACACTGGGATTTTTGGTTTCTTTGTCATGAAGCCGAAGATCCTGAGATGTGATTCAAAGAACCCAATTCCTGAAGTGTTTTCTGAGCCTTTTCTTACTTTTCTTGCAGCCAGAGAGAGGAAGGATCAGTCCCTGCAGTTCCATATGTCCTTCCTTGTTGTCTTGCTGAGGAGTGGGACCTGCCTGGAAAAGTGGGGCACTTCTTCCAGGGAAAGGGCTCCCTGGAGCTGACATGTGCCTGTCCATCCCTGTCTGTCTGAGCTCCAGGGATGGCGATTTCAGACCTTCCAGCACGAAACTGGAAGCAGACATGACGTTTCTGGTACCCAGATTGCAGAACAGAGGGAGATAATTGCCTGCCTTGCCTTTCTCACACCCCATTAGGTGCTTTGCCGGCTCAAACCACAAAGACAAACAGCACCTCCTGTTCAAGAAACTTCTGATATTTATGTTCATTCCAGTTTCAGTCTTTGGTGCCTGAATGGGTTCTTTTCTGATGTTTTTGCTGTAGTTTTCCACACAATTCCTGAGTGTCCTGAGGGTAGGTGGGGTCTGAGGTGGGCAGTTCCCTCACTTTTGAAGTGGTGCCTTGGTGATTTATGTCTCATTTTGCTTTAGAGATTTGCTTTGCTCCTCAGCTGAAAAATGATGCTTTACTAGTTAAGAAATTTATATATTTTTTTACAATGAAAATGTCTGTGGAGTTTTGGAACAAATCACTGAACAAAATTTTCAGAAATCTCTTAGAAACAGTAGGAAACCGGTGGATTTGAACCTTGGAATGCTCTTGTTTTGCATCTGGGTTGAAAACAAAGTGCAGAATGTGAAGCTTTTCTGAACACACCTAATTTCCAGGAGTGTCTCTTTTCAGAGTCCTGGTGTGAGCCCTCAGTAGCTGTTTGTGATGTTCACAGCAGGCTCTTCCTGACATGTGTCAGAACCATACCTTGAATTAGTTTGCAACTAAATCTAGTTAAATGAGCTTGAAGAAAGCCAAACAAGCAAAGGATTCTTTTCAACTGGTTTTGATTTGTTCCCAGTGAATTCAATTTAAATTGATACATTCTAAGTTTGTACTGATGTAGTGGTGTCTCACAGCCCTTGGTCCTGGTTTAGCAGAACTGATTTGTAGTTGCACTTCACTTAAATCCTCATGAATCCAGGATTCCAGAAAGAGGGAACTCAGTTTTTCCAGCATTACCATGAGGCTGCAGCACCTGTAGGGCTCTGAGAATTCCCTGGCTACACCCTTCACACCACAGACAGCAAATGGTACAACCCCCCCCAGCTCTGGCTGAGTGTTGTGGGTATGAACAGTCCATCCAGGCAGGGATTTGGGATCATTTCCCAGCTGCTCCCACAGCATCCTGTAATAATATGGCAAGATCACTGCAGGGAGGAGGTGCCCAGGCAGCCCCTGTGGAGGCATCAGTAACATCCCTGAGGGATCTGCTGTTCTGAAAAGGCCACTTTGTGTGGGCAGTGTGTGATCCAGGGAACTTGCCAAGAGTTTTCTGCTGGATTATTGCTCTGTGCTCTCCTCTGCCAGTGCCTCCCCCAGTCTGACATGATTGTAGGAGGACACTGGGTGCTCATCATGGCAAAGGAATATTTCCTCGGGGGGAAGAAGTATGACTTGTTTTATTTTTTAACTGTTTAAGTGGGAAAAGCAAGGTGAGATGGGTTGACAGAATCTTTATTCAGAATTTTATTTGAAAGTTGTTAAACCTGAATCTTTATTTGATCTGTTCTTTTCAGTTGGTTCCCCTCAGAGGTGGGGTGGAGCTGGGAGGTTGGTTCTGCAGCAATGTGCTCCCTCAGGGGTGGGTTTGCTTGGTCTCTGCTTCCAGCACTGACCTGTGTGAGATGTGGCTGCTTTATAGTGCAGCTCCCCCTTCTCCCCCAGCTGGATCAGGACTGGTTTTGCCTCTTGCTCTGAGCCCTCCAGCCCATCACAGCAAAGCCTGGAGGCTTTGAACAGACTTCACTGCTCTGTCTGTGCCAAAATGCCAAACCACAGTTACCAGCAGAGATTATAGAAAAAAACACTTTTAACGAGAAACTTCCAACCATGAAAATAGATTTTCTAAGAAAATGTTTTCTGTTTCGCTATAAAAATGCTTCTCATTGGAAATACAAACCCTTCTCATTAAAGACAGTAGTTGGAGAAGTCTAAACTGTTCTGCTTGTAGAGCTTGTTGTAAAAATAAAAATAGTTTTTATTGACAAAAATGAAGGGGAAAAAGCATCCCATGTGTTCCCCTGATAAACAACTGCTTTCCTGTTCAGCCAGAGTTCAAACAACAGTCAGGGTGCAGTTTGGCTGCCTGGGGCTGAGGACTTTTAGCATCTCTCCTTTGGCTGGGGATCCAATGCAAACACTTTGCTCTGTCTAAGGTGAGAATTACATTCAGTGGATAAAAGTTTTGGGCTGGGAAAGGCAATGACAAACTTTTATCTGAGAATGCCACTGGAAACTCTCTGTTTGTACAGATACTCTCTTCTCAGCCGGTGTATTTCTGTGATTTAGCTCCATTTCCTGCCAGCTTATCCAGCCTGATACAGATCCCTTGCTCCTGCAGTGTGGAAGGCTGACTGATAATTTCAGCTGCAGAAAGCCCTGGTGGATGCCTGGCCTACTTTGGTGTCCCAGGAGGAAGGGGCCTGTCTCTAATTCAGGAGCCATGGCTTTGGCAGATGGCTCTGGTGACTCAGTGAGCAGCTCAGGACAGGAGGGAAACTGCAGTGGAATCCAGCAGCATTCAATTAAAGGTGGCTCTGTGCAACTGGACCCAAGTCAGTGCTCTCAGATCCTCTGGGGATGTGTTCATTTGTCAGCCTTGCTTCCTAAGGAAATGAGGATGTGTGCCTGTCTGCATATCTGTCAGCATCTGTCCTCTCCAATTAATTTAGGGTTTTTTTGTTATTATCAAGGAAAAAAATGACCAAAGAGGAGAGTTTTTCAAGCACATGAAATTCCAACAGAGTTAATGGAGCTTGGGAAGGGGGACAGAAGGAGACACAGAGTGTCTCCATGGGACCAAATCTCCCCATTCCCAGAGTGGAGAACAGATCAGAGCTGTTGATCTCAGCAGGCACATTCTGCCTCACCCCTCTGAACCAGTCCAACCATCCAAACAACTGGGAAATGTGGGAGCACACTGGGGGAACTGCCCGTGGAAGACAAAGGGTTAAAGACCTGGGACAGATAGAGTAAGATAAGACAGAAAAGTTAAATATTTGAAAAACTAACCAAGAAAACATTCTGGGTTCCCAAAATGTTGAACCTTGTGTATATTAAATTTCAGCTCTGTTTTGACTAAAGCTCAAAACTGGTTTTGGAACCAGATGTAAACATTAGTATTATTATGGCTTTTTAAATGCTAGGCAAGAAAAATACCATTTGTTTCAGTTTTCCTGGAACTGAAAGAACTGTGAGAGGTGGCAGAGCAGGTTCAAGTTGTATCTGATTATTGGATTCACTAGAAATGGGCTGTCTGGAGCAAACAACACAGCAAACCCTGGCTGCAGCAGGGTGAGAGGGTTTGGGCTCTTGCCTTTGTCTGCTCTCCACTCCTCCCTCCCAGCAGATTAGAGATTTGGAACTATTTCCAGACATTTTTCATTTTGTTGGTAAATAGGCATGCACTTGTTCTGGGATTTCAGTCCCCAACTGTTCCCTTGATCCAAGGGAGAAAGGCAGAAACATAAGTGAAGCTCAAACAATAAAACCTCAGCAATGGGTCAGGCCAGTTATTATTACATGATTTCAGGCTTTGAAAGGTCATTGATGTTTTCCAAGTTGGATTTATTTTTTACACTTATTTGTAATATTACCTCGCTGTGTTTCATAATGTCAGGGAAAATGTCTGGTTTCAGGCCTAAAATGTCAAAGCAGCATTTTCAAAATCACTCAGCACTGAGCCAAATGTTTTGCTGCTGGAGACAGTGGTAGGAGCCCCTCTTGCCTCAGCAGGCTGGGGATAGAGCTGCATGTTACAAAATCCACATTTCTTACCAGTTCTGCAGGCTGCACTTCTGCATATTCCCCTTCTTCCTCCTCCTCCTCTTCCACAGGGCTGTTTGTATGTGGAAAGATTCCTGGTATGAAAGAGAAAAGCATGACAGAGACCTGGATTCCCTTCCAGTCCTTCCTGATGACTCCAGGTAAAACCATGGAGCTGTTTCATGCCTTGGTTTACACTTAAGTGACACATCAAATCCCCATCTCAGGGGCCTTCAGAGCTCACCAACACCTGGGAATGACAAACCTGCTGCTTCAGCAAGTGCCAAGTGTATATTATGGGATAAACTGTTCCTGCAGTGCTGCAAGAAGTAATATGGATGAAGCTGATGTCTCCATCTGTGCCTCCATGTTAAGGAGTTATTCCAACCCCCAAGAATTCCCCTAGCAAGGAAAAGCAGCCTTTAAAACATAGGAAAGGAGAATGTGTTGTGGATAAAACCTTCCCAGTGGCTTTGCCATGGGCTTTGTCATGATGAGAATGAAAAAGGGAGCATGGAGTAAATGAATTTGCTGTTCCAATAAGTGTGATTTAAGGTGAGGATGGTTTTTAATGACTCCCAGTCAGCACACAGGGAAACCTCTCTGCTGCAGGAGCAGGCAGGACATGCCCAGTGCCACATTCATAAGAACAGCCTTGTTTTACCTTCTCTAGGGATATCTTATGTCTTCAGCTGTGAGTATTGCCAGATAAAAACCCTCTGAGTACTCAGATTTTCTAATCCCCTCAACAAGATAAAGGAAATCCCCCATTCCCCTCTCCTTGTCTGCCCTCTCCTGTACCTTCATTTCTATCACATCAGCTTAGAACTGGCTGATAAGAGAAGTGTGCAATAAACTTGTGCTCTCCACTGCTTTGAGAATATTTCCTTTGACTTACTTGTGTTCAATACCTTGGGTTATGAACATTATCATCCCTCCTAATCACCTGCTTTCCTGCAGAGGAGCATTGCTGGGATAGAGCAGGATGAGCCACATGTGGGGGTTTCTCTGGTGAGTGTTTGGCAGCAGAACCATCAGGAATATTGTTCTTCCCTCTGGATTGATGTGTGGAACTGCCTGAGTCAGCTCAGACACATCCTGGGCTCCCAGAGAACCTGATACATTCGAATTCCTTCTGCAAGAATCTTCCTTCCTCCTGTGATACTTGTACAAATTCCTCTGCCATGACATGTGGGAGCAGGAACAGAGGGTTTGGCCACAAGATGAGGAAGAAGCAGCAACAAATAAATTCTGGTCCCAGAATGATTTTACTGAGGGTGGTTGTTCAGTCAGAGCATTTCAAATTGTGGGATCTGTTTATAGAGGAAGGTGGTATTGCTTGTTCAAGGTCTTGGCTGTCACTTGAGTGATCAGAGATATTATTTTAAGTTATTGCATTTTTTCCTGTTGTTTGGGTTTGTTGGGTTTTTTTTAATTAACTTCTTTGTAGTTTTTTAAGGACATGATCTAGGAAAAGCCATTCATATATAGGTAACTTGACTTCTTAATTATTTCTGGAATTAATAACACCAACTGGTATTAATGCACATTTATTGACTGGAGAAGACAAGGAGTCAGAGGAGGAAAGGAACTTGTTTCACTGGACAAGATTAAGACTGGTGAGAGATAAAAGCATCATCTCTGGCTCCTCCTGCTCTGAGTTTTTAGCCATAAAAATGCATCACAATATCTCAGAGCTGTGGCCTACAAAGCATTAACACTGATCCCATTAAAACTTCTCTAAGTGCTGCAGTTTACTCTGAGAGCACTAAGCCTTGTGTGGCAGTGAGTGTTGGCAGGATGTTGCTGTTGAGCAATAAAGCTCAGCAGCACCAACTTCAGGCTGTTGTTTTGCTGTCAGATGGTCATTATTCCACTGAATTTGGGATTACAAGGATCTTGGAGAAGTGTGGCTTGCTCTGCCACACTCTGCTAACCCTTTGCTGCTCTGGGGAAGCTGAGCTTTATTTAAACAAGATTTAGAATTTTACCAGAAATAATCAAAATATTTTTAAAAACAAAAATCATGTAAAACACGGTAAAATCAAACAAAATTAAAGTGAAAAATACTCTTTAATTTCAGTACAATCAGATGCAATAGTCTGTGTGCAAATGGATTAACATGCCAAAACCATAACTTGGGGCTAGAAGTGGTACCATCCCTCAGTAAATTAACATCAATAATTATAAGCTGTAAACAGTTGCAGATATAATTAAGATTTGAGGCCCAAGGGTTGTTCAGGCCGTGCTGCAACTGATCATCAGCCTCTGTGATCTTGATGTTGGAGTCCCCTCCAGAGACAGCACAGCTACAGACATTGCTCTGCTGGAAATAAATACCAGCATTTCAGGAGCTTTTACAAAATTCCTCTCTCCCTCTGCTTTAAAGGCAAACAGGGCTCTTTCTCAAAGAGTTTTCCATTTCCCCCTGTGTTATTCCATTGTTGCACCTGCTCTCCTTCCAGCTGAACATCAGGTGAAAATGTTATTTTTTTTTAAAGGGTTAAATTCATCAAGTTGTTCCAGAGAACTGTCCCCAAAGAGTGGAGGATATTGTTTTGGAAATAAGGAGGAGAGAGAGGAGGAACAGAGGGATAACTGCAGTGTGAGCTGTGGGGAAGGATAATGGCAAAACAGGGGCTTGTGTTGGAAATACCATTTCAGAGCTCTGGATCAATAGGAAGAAGAAGAAAGTAGGCAAAAAAATAGCCAGAGTAAAGGTTTCAAGTGAAACTATTTGAATGTTTTTCAGGATGTGCAGGTTATTGGTCCTTTAAATGGAATATTCAGACTTGACAGAAAAAGGCATTAAAGTGATTATGGGGAAACAAAGCCCAGTCTGTGGGTTAAGAGCTCTTTCAGCAAAGTAGGCAGCACCAGCAGAGGACTGGTTTGTGTTTTGGGCTAAGGACTGGACTGTGATAGCACATTCTGTGGGTATAATTTGCCTTCAGAGTTATCATTTTCAATGAATTATTTGTACCACTGAAAGTCCTTCTGTGGAAGTCCTTTTGTTGGATGGGGATGCAAAGGCCAGGCTGTTGGTAGGGGTGGGGTCAGGAATTGGGACCAGAATGGTCCTTCTTTCTGCACATAATCCAGGATTGAGATGTGGAACTGAGAGGAGTTTAAGTGCTGACAGAACTTGGCCTTGCCCTGGGACAGCTCGGGGTCTGGTTGGGTCTGTCCTGCACAAGGACATCAACAATTTCACCATTTGTGCTTGTGCTGTGTCTGTCACATTGTGCTCTCTGCCTGCTCCAGCTGCTCCTGAGCCTTGCCCAGAGCACCCAGCCCTTGGTGGAACCCTGCTTTTTCCCACCCAGTGTGGCACAGAATGGATAAATCTGATCATACACAGAAATTAATGTCAATTCTCCAAGCAAACAACCTCCGAGGAGTGTTGAAGTTGTCGTGTCAAGCAAAACAGAGGCAAAGCAGTCAATTCTTGGCTTCACAAAGGAGTGAAAAACAACTGAAGCTGAGAATTGCTTGTCTGTTTGGAGTGATCCCTGTGGTTTGTGGGGAGGCCACATCTTAGAAAGTTAGTGCTGGTGGCACACACAAAGAGGAGATTGGAAAAAATGGTGCAACAAGTTTGTCTTGATCCCCCTGAAATATTTGTGTTTCCACTCAAAGATAAATGCTCATTTTGCTGCAAGAAACTGCTTGGCCTGGAAATTATTATAGGAGGAATTTGGCTTCAGTTGTTGATTTTTTTAAAAAAGGCAACCTCAAACCAAGACTGCAGGCTGGCTGCTTCCTCCTCCTCCTCCTCCTCCTCCTCTTCCTCTACTCTCAGTATCTGCTTGGGAAGAGCAGGAGAATCCACTCTGATGTTCCTCATTCTGCCACCCCACACTATTTCTTGCCTGCTTCACCCACAGCACCTCTAGCCCTGCTGAGGAGCTGCTCTGACCTGCAGCACCTCTGGAAATCATTCAGTAAAGCACCAGGGTAGTTTAACAAGTGTAATATCTTTATTTTATTAAAGCTGTTTTCCCACAATGTGTGAATGTAGTGAGCGACAAAGGCCCTTCTTCCCCATCAGCTGCCTCTGTGAGATCAGGAGGCATTTGGAAATGCTTCCACTGCCTAAATTCTGAATGACTAGAAAATAGGTTAAAAGTGCTACTTTGTACTGTAGCACTTTACAAAAAGTGTGTTTTGTTTGACAGGACTTAATAAAAAAATCTTTTAATCTCTGTCACTGTGGGTAGGTGGGAAGGCCAGAAAGTCTAAATGTTTTAAAGGAAAATTTTAATTAGTATGCAAATTTGACTTTCTGCATTAAAATGTCATTTACTAAGTAAATGTTGTTGCACTGGCAGTTCAGATATTTGATCATTTTCTGTCAAGGTGCCTTTGCAAATTTCCTGAATGTAATAACAGCATTTCAAAAACAAAATGAAATTCTCCTTTTGTTGCAATGCACTGGGTCTGCTCCACCAAAGGCTGTGTGACTGGAATATCTTAAATCAGCCACCAGCTTGTAGTGCTGGTTCTCTTACCCCCAGTTTGCAAATGTTCTTCTCTCAGTGCCTGCAGAAGTTTCCTGAAGCAAGAGAGACAAGAAATACACCCCTACGTGTCATAAATTTAAATCACTGAAGCCTAACAACAAAATGATTATCAAAACTATTGTAGTCAATTGAGTCAAAGGGAGTGGTTGTTGAGTTATTATCAGTTACCATTGAAGGTTACAGCAGTTTAAAGGGTTGGGAAAAGCCTCACACACATTTGGATAGTGAACTGAGTTCATTGTCTCCATAAAATGCACATATTCCTGTCTCCTGAAGAAGGACAAGATCAATGGCTGAAGGCCCAGCCTTGCTTTTTACATTAAAAAAAAAAAAAAGTTCTAATAGAAAAGTGGTGAAAAAATAACTGTGAGGCAAAAAAAGAAAAAACCCACCAAAAACAGAGGAGGAGAAAATTTAATAGCAGCAGGAAATTCCAAGTTTAGTTCCTTGCCTTCTGTGCCTGTGGGGTCAGTGGTTGCTTCTTGCCACCCGTGAATGGAAGTTCTGTCTCAAACTGCACCTTCTCTGGAGCTGTGCAGGGATCAGGACCATGGCACATGGGAGCCATATGTTCAGCACTCCCATCATTGAGTGAGAGCCGAGGCTTAGGGCTGAAAACTGATTTAAACAGCCATATTTAGAGCTCCTGAATACAAAATAAGGCACAAATTCTCACAAAAGTCGAAGACAGAAGAGAAAAAGCTGTGACCCGACATAGAAGTGGTTTTGAGAAAGGAAAGGAAGGGCTGGGGGAATTTGGTTTCTGTCAGCACTGAGAGCCTGCCCTGCTCCAACAGAGCCCTGGCTCAGGGCTGCAGTGGGGAGTCTGGAGCTTTATCCTGGATGATGTCCTTGCTCTGTGTCTGTTAAGGGTCAAGGGGAAGGAACCTCTCTAGAACCTCATCTTGCAAAGGGGCAAATTTGCCTCTGATACCCACAGACATGGCAGAGAACACAACCAGTGCAGCCCTTGGCAGACCTTTCAGGTTTTGTGTGTTTGTACAATCTCATTAATTGGAGCATAAAATGTGTGATTGGGTGTTCCTGACCTTGAGGCTTCTTGCAGGAAGTCCAGAAACTGGACATAAGCCCTGGAAGCTGTGGGGAGCTGTCTGTTCCCCACAGCCTTGTGTCATTTGCTCATACACTCACTGTGACCTTGGCTGGAAGCTTCTGCAGGTCCATGAGGAGTCACTGACCTGATCTTGGCACTCCCATTCATGTCAGGGCTGAGTCCTGTTGGCAGGAAAACATTCCCTGTTAGTGCCTCTGCCTCCCCTTTGAATGGACCCCCAGGTCAGTTCCTGCCATTGGTAACTTGGTCCTTCTGATGGGCATGAAATTGGTGAGATGAGAGAATGTACAATGGACTTTCCTTTTGCATAAAAGACATTTTGCTGGTTAAAACAAACAACCCAAACAAACCAACCCCCAAACTCCACTGCATATGGATGTTTTCCCTGCGTTAGCAATTTTTATATCTTATTGGCAATGTTCTAAAGCAGTGAAGAGCTGAGACTGCTCAGCTCCCCAGAGATCCCCATAATTACAGCAATGACTGCTGGAGCACGAAGGAAAGTCATTTGGCAAAGTGGTCATCTTGGCTTCCTCTGCCTCATCCTCCCCTCTCTCTGACTTCCAAGGCCTGTTTGCTCAGTTTACTCAACAAACACATTGTTTGCTCTTCAGCAAGGCAGATGTTTGTTTAATTCAGCACCTTCTGCTTCCTTCTCAAGACTGAGGAAAGTCATTCTGCTCGCTGTATTTTCTGTTCTCTTTGCAACCCCTCTCCAGTGCCAGCCAAGGTGCAGAAAAGGACGTGGTTCAGCTCCTAACAAGTGATTCCATGTGTTGGCACTTCTGGGAGCTAAACCACCATCTCCTGATTCTATAAATGGCACATGACAAAACACAGAGAACATCTCCCTGGATTGTCTCACTGTACAAGGCTCTTCTCCAGCAGAGTGAATCAGAACCTTGTATATGGCAACAATATCATTCTCTTGGTTTCTCCTCTGTCTTATTTTATCACATCCCTCTTATTTCTTGAGTTTATAACTGCCATAGACTGGACAGGCAGTTTCAGATATTTTCATATTACAGGCCTCTTAATCTTCCTTTCAATATTGAATAGCTGATTAATTTAATGAACCCTTTCTGGTTTAGATCCTTGCCCCAGGAAAGCAGCTGCTTCACTTTTCCATCTCATTCTCCTAAAAGACCAGGATCTCTCTGATGCTGTGGTTCCTCTCAGTCTTCCCATGTGCAGTGTTAGTGCCATCAGCAGAGACAAACTTCTTCATTTACTCTATTCTTATTTAACCCCTTCACAAGGGGTATCTCTGCAACCCCTTCAACAGCCTTTGCTAAAACACGAGCTTATCTCAGGATTTGTGGTGTTACTTTATGAAACCTGTGGAAATTCATGGAATGCACAATTCTTCCTGATTTTGCCTTGCTGGAAAGGTAAAAGACAGGTGCTGGAAGTGATCCAGAACACAGTGATGTCAGTGGGAATCTTCCCACAGACTTCAGGAGCCTGTCAAGCCCCAGTCCAGATGCTGTGGCCGAGGGTGGCTGGGACATTCCCATTCTGCCCATAAAGACTCTATGGTGCAGCTAATTTCAGTTTCTTAGACAACACTTGTGTGTTGAAATACTTAATTCCCTAAAGCATAATTATTCTCTTCCACTCATAACTCTTTCCAATAAAGTGTAATACAAAATGCCTTCAAAAAGGCCACCAGCCAAATTCTTCTCTTGTTTACGTGTTCATAACAGATCAGTGAGCAAAATTCTCCTTGCACTTCATGCTATGAGAGAGGTAACTCCATGTCAGCCTAGGGAAGGATTATTGGGGGAGAACCCCCAACGTTTTATGAGGCACAAAGGGCCTGTAGATTTCAGCTCAACTGCAGAAATATCAGTGAAGGCAGAATGGGGCCCTTATTATTTCCTGTCTACTGCATTTCTCCCATTTTGTCATGGCAGCTGTGGAGATGGAAACTCCCAGATTTCTGCAGCCAAGTCATCTTTCCCCAATAAAGCCACCCTGACTCACATAACAGATTAGACTGTCACACTAAACCTGACAAACAGCATTTAATATGTCTCCAATTGCATCCGGGCAGATATCCCTGTAAACTACTGTCTCGGGTGAGCAGATGTTTCCCATCTCTCCAGGAACAGCCTTGATGGTCAGGTCAGGCACAAGGCTCAGCTCTCCCCCCCTTGCAAGTCCTGGAGTCGTGGTGGGAGAATGTGTCAGGCAGGCTCTTCTCCCAGCCAGGCTTTCTGTGCACCCCAGGGTGCTGCTGCTGCCACTCTCTGTCCTCCTGCCTTGGGCAGACACGAACAGGGGCACCCCCTCACAGGCTGACAGGGCTCTCCCATCTTTTTCAGGGAATTTTTTAGCAGTTTTCCCTGATTTTCCTTTCCTCACACTTTATTTTGCACACAAGCCATTCTCCTCTACCTTTAGCTTGCAAAAATAGAGCTTTTGCACGATGCAGGGCTGTTTCTAGCTGTTCTGTGTCTGTTTTCCTCTTCTAACTGTTCTCTCAACTTGCTCCAACCTTGCATTGTTGTTTTTTTTTTCAGACAAGCTCTCCCCACTCTGTCTCCCTCCCAGATTGTTTATGTTTGAAAGACTTCTACATTTTGCTGGTGCTAATCTTCACATCCTCACTTATTCCCATTGGCCTCTGTTGCCCTTTTTCCTGTTGGGATGAGTTTCAGTTGTATCGTCTCCAGTTGTTCTTTCACTTTTTCCAGCTCTGTGCACTGAGCTCTCTGGTGCACCATAGGATTCCAGACTGAAATGCCTCTGGGCAGTTCAAGTTTCCTTAAATTTCCATGAGGTGAAAAACTCTTGGGATTCTTGCACTGAGCTGTGCTTGAAAGGGAAGGATAACCCTGTCCCAGATGTTCATAGGTCTGGATGAGAGGAGCAATCAGGGAGGTGGTCCTGTGGCTATTCCTGTGTGGATCTGATGGATCCCTGTGCCAAATACACCCTTGTGCAGATGCAGGTGTTTCCCTACCTGGCAGAAATTCCAAAGGGCTGCTGCCCAAGCTGCTGTAGGATTTGGGGGTGGCCAGAACTTCCCCCCACAGCAGCAGCCTTGACTACTGAGTGAAGGGCTCAGGCCTTTGGCTCCTTGCTGGGGCCAGCTGCTGGAAAACATGTTGGCCAGCACACTACTCAATTCCTTTGCTCCTAGGGATCATTTTTATTAATCCTTAAATATTAAGACTAAAGCAATGCAGGTTCTGATGCATGATGCTACTTCCAGGGAAGCCAGTGGCAAAGGTCCAGCTGAAGTCAGGTGGGTGCAGGAAGAGCATCTGACACAAGCCAAGATATTCACAGGGAGAACTGGGGCTCTGGCCTTCCAGAGCTTGATGTTTGGAAGGAGAAAGCAATCCCAGTGTGAGCAGAGGCTCTGCCCTTCTTAACCTCCTGTTTCCTCTCTTGCTCCTCCGTGCCAGAGCCTCACAGAGATCTCTTTCTTTGTTTCTCCCTCCACTTTCTGGGGTTGTGCTCTGCTCCTTTCACATTGTCTTAAAAAAGGAGAAAAGTGAAACTTGTTCTATGAGACTACAGGGATTAAAGGAAGTTCTGTGGTGTTTCTTCAGCACTTTGGCCACAGACACAGCAAACACTGTCCTTGGGTGAGCAACACAGGGCACGGCATTGCTTCCAGCAAAATCCCCACTGCTTCAGGGTGGGGGAGATCAGACCAGGAAAAAACCCAACTGAGAGTAATAGAGGAGGAACTGACTTTGTCTGAAACAATAAACCAAGCTCCAGCCCTGCAGTGACAGCCTTAGTTCCAGTTCCCAGTCTCATGGAGGTGCTGCCTCTCCTCTGTTCCCTTCCCCCAGGGATTCTGCTTGTTATTCCAAGTCCAACAACCCCTTTCCCTCTCTAGCAAGGTCCTCTGTCCATCCTCATTCAGATACCCCCTTAACTGAACTGGTGGAGTGCAGGTCCTTCAGATAAGCATGAACTGTAATTGGGTCACATTCTGAGTAAATAATATGTGGGTGGGAAAAGGAAGGAAGGAGGAAGGAGAGAGAGCAAATGAAAGAAAGAGGCAGGGGTTTGGCAGGGTTACAGAACTGCAGAAAGCTTCTTGTAAGTCTCAAGCTAAAAATGGGAGATCCCAGGATTTGAAAGGCAGTGAATATCTTGGTATGTTCCATGTCCTTCCCCACCAGGCTCCCTTCCCCAGTCAGCAGCAGACCCACATTTTCCCTGGTTATCCTTTTACAGCTGAATTATTTGCTACTTAACTGATGAGTTTAGTAACACCTGGGAAAAGGGTTTCCTTTGCATGGAAAAATGAGACTTTCCTTGCAAGGTCAAAAACTGCCAGACTTCTTGAATTATTTTGGCTGAAAAATTGCCAAAGAATACAAAATAATTCCCCTTTTTTTGGACCTTGTTTGTTTGCTTTGTGATGAAATAACAAGAACGTTTAAGGAAAGCAGACTCTTTCCTAGAAAATCGATGTTGTTCTCATTTGACAAAGGCTTAATGGAAAAAAATGCAGGTTGCACTAGGAATTTGTTTGGGAGCTGATCTGGAACAGAAGTGGGGAAGGTCAATCCTTGTCTGGAGAGGAAGGATCACCTCCCTCTGCCTGGGGGGCAGGTGGCTCAAAGGAAATCCTGCTATATCTAAAGGGACAGAGAGACCCAAAGGACAAAGCTGCTGGTTCTGGTCAATCTGCACATGTTTCTTGTCAGTAGAACAGCTTATGTTCTGCTTAAATTCCATACATGAGATTTTTGGCTTCCACTGAAAAGCTCCAGGTTACCAAGAGTATTGAGTTCTACTTTATCAGCTGTGGGCCCCAGATCCAGGGTTAAGATATTAATGTCTAGTTTCCACTGTCAGAATTGGCTGCACATGTCACCTTCCTGTGCTCTGCTTTCCAAGCTCAGTGCTCACCAAAGTTGTACTTCCCTTGAAACATTTTCCTTGTTGTAATGAATGGAAAACATTTAGCAGTGTGCTCAGTGTGTAAATCCATGCTATTCTCTCTGAAAGGAGAGACAGTTTTCTTTACAGGAGACATTTATTCTCAGTATGATTCTGTTTCAAGAGCATTACACAACATTTACAGGCTGTGGGAAGAGAACAATCCCAGCAAAGATGGAAGGGTTAACAAAACCAGAGCCTTCTTGCAGAATTCAGTGTGTTCTTCTGAGAGGTGGAGGGAACCAAGGATTAAATTTGATTTATTTTGCACAGGCAAACTCAAGACAATAGAATTTCCTTTGTTTTCATCTGCAAAACCAATAGACAGACCAAAAAGGAATAGAGGTGAAGGGTTATGGAACTCATATTTTTCTGCCTTCTGTGACTGTCTTCAGTATTTGTTATCTGCAGATATTGCTTTCAGCACAGTGACCTTTGAACAAACAGGATTGTGGTGTCCTGAAAGAAGTGAAATAGAAAGCACAGACAAATTTGAAAACACTGTGAGGTCTGTGACTACTTTTCAGCTAAACTGGATGCTCAGAGTAAACTTCAAATATTAAAATAGTAATCCATTAAGATCCAGAGAAGACCCCCCTGAGAATCTTTACTTTAACTACTAATCTGCTTCTACTTAATTCCATATGGGAAGAGTAGTTTAATTGGTGACCTTCTTGTGTGATTTTAAGAGTAAAAAATAAACCCACAGCAGATTTAGCAAATGTAGCCATTCCAGGGGTGAGGGGAAGAGGGAACAGAAAAACTTTTCAGAGTCTCTGTAGTTGTTGGAAAGTTTTTACCCAACTTTCTCTTCTGTAAACATAAACACAGCCAACATTTTACTGCTGAAACTAATAATTTAAGCAACTTCTCATGAAAGCTTGAAAAATTGCCTTTCCCATTTATGGCCCAGAGCCTGTGGCTCCAATTCTTCGTATCAGTCAGTCAAAAGAAGGGAAAACATCTCAGCATCTGCACAGCCTGTTATATCCAAATCTCTGGGTGCAGGAATGGCCTCTGAGCAGTGCAAAGCTGTGAAAGCCTCGATGAAAGGATTGTTATGAGCTTTACCTGCCTGCCTTGCTGTAGTTCTCCATTCTTTCCCCACAAGCAGCTTTTGGAAGGATCCCCCCCACTGCAGTGCCTTGTTTCCTGTTCTGAGCACACTTTCACATCCCTCACAAACTTTGTAGCTGCCAGCCAAACTTCCTTACAGTCCATCTCCTTCCCCTGGAATATGGCATGTGAGGGGTTTTCAGGGCTGCTCTACATAATCTGCTGTGACTAGATAGACAACTATTTCCTTTTAACAGGAACTAAGCAAACACAAATTTAAGGCAACTTATCCTAAACCCTGGGCTTTGAGCCAGTCGTTCTGTATGATCTCATGGGAAGTTCTGATCTGAAAGCAATACTGGCAACAGGGAGAACTTCTCCTGGGATGGTAATTTGCTTTCTATCAGGCCACAGTGGTATCAAAACCACCTGGCAAACAGGCAGAGAGCATCTCCTTTGGAGCTCAGGGTGACAGCACAACCCATGACCTCAGCGTGGATTGTGAGCAGGAATTCTGTGCAGGGAGGGTTGGGAGGGAGGGTGAGCATTTTTCACTTCATATATCATTGCTCACAGCTCACTGCTGGGATTCCACCAAGTCAGCCAGAGCTAAAATATTGTGGAAAATGAAATTTCCTGGGTTATTGTTTTTGGCAGTTCTAATCACACCGGACAATTGGGCACTGGAAGCAACACAAAAGCTCCCCATGTTAATGAGAAAAAGACACATGTTTAGTAGCATGCTCTGGTAACTAAGGGGAAAAAAAGACTCTGTCCTTCCAGAATTGAAGCAGATGCTGACTATTTTCAACATCCAGAACAGTCTTTGCATGTGTGTGTAAAGTAACATGAGTCTGCAGTGCTGCAGCAGTGATCAGGCAATGCATCCCCTGCAGGTTTCAAAGGAAGGTCCTGCCTCAAGTGTGTTTCTTTGCCTGCTCTTTCCAACAGCATAATCAAGTGGAGTCTAACGGCAGCCAAGGCAGAGAAATGATTAGAGGGCTGGGAATGGAAAGACAATCAAGCAAAAATTAGTTACTCTCTCACCTTCAGTGCTCAGGAGCAGAAGGCTCTGTGTTCCAGTGCTCAGCCTGAAGGGCAGCTCCATCCCTCCCTGCAGCACTTCAGACAATTGTCACGGTCACAGGGCTGGAGAATGCACAGCCAAGGCTGATGGCACGTACAGAAGGGTTCAAAATTGGCATGAAATAGTTTTAAGCACCTGTTTAACAGTTTTCCTTGTTGGTGGCTGCAGACCCGAGCAGGACATTGACCTCTGTGACTCAAGGGCTGCTTAGACTCGTGTATTCCCTGTTCCCTGGGGTATCCAAACCCTTTCAGCATACGGCTGCCACTGACTAGAAACAGGGTGGTCCTGGTGCTGGTGCAGCGCTGGATGGGCTGTGGAGGATGTAGGTGAGCACGTTGCTCCCCCAAGCAGCTGAAAACCAAGCGACTGAGCATCTTTCTTAACACACCGACAGGGGCTAAAGAGCACAAACTCTCCGTTTAAGTGCTAATCTCTGATTCCCACTCCTCAGTTCCCCCTGCGGACTCAGGATGACCCTGGCGTGGCCCTTTGGCAGCGCTCCCAGCCCCGTGCAGGGCGCGGAGCTGTCGGGAGGCGGCACTGCTCCCCTGCCCACGGCTCGGGGCATCCTGCGCCTCCCGCCAGCCCGGGGCAGGTGCCCTCGGCAGCTGGAAAAGCCCCGAGCGATTGCTCATCAGGGCTGCGCTCAATGAACTCGCTCCAAGTCCCTTCGCAACACTCGAGGGCTCTCAGCGCTCGAGTCAGACTCTCCAGGTCACATTTCTGCTCCCTGACTCATGGTTGGACTTGTTTCAAATCAATAAATCCTCTGCAGAATAAGCCCCCAATTCAAGCTGAGGACACATTGATCCCGTTACTCACTGGTTTGGTTTTTTTTTTTTTTGGAGCACCCATGGCCAGTATTGGCTTCTCAGCAGGAGTGAAAAGCCCAGGCTGTGGTGGATGGAGGTGGGGAAGGGAATGGGAGCAGTTGCCTCCTGGTGCTGCCCATGTACAGAGAAAGCTCCTCTCAGAGGAAGTGCTGGGATCATTTGGATCTGAGCTGAGAGGAGCAGTGTCATTTCAGGTTTCCTAGTGAAAATAATAATAATAATATGAAAAAAAAAAGCCAAATCAAATCCTTCTGTTGGAAACTACTGATGTGGAGGCTGCATTTTCCATTAAGAGAAAGTTGGAAAATTCCAGATATTTGCTTTGAAGCTCCAGCTCTGAGAGGGATGACCAGGTTATTTAATATTTTCATTGCCATTCCATGTCCTCCCGTAGTGCTGACTAAAGGAATGTTACACTTTGCTATAGGAGACACCAGCACTGACATCCTGCACAAACAACTGTGTTACTTTCAAGGTTCAGTACTGATTTATTTGCACTCCCCCAGCCTCCAGCATTGAGCTGTGAAGGATTGGCTTCTGCTTCCACTGTTTTTGATGCTTCTAAATATGAGCTTAAAAATGCAGGTGACCAGAAGGAGAGCTGAGTGTTTCCCAGAGCAGTAGCCCGCACATGGAGCTCACAGTGCATAAACCTAAAGGTCACAGACACCACAAGCAGCACTGGGATCTATAACTCTGTCATGCACATGTGGCATTTCTTGATGTGTAGTGATACATCAATATCCTCCAGGAGATCAGGGCAGCCTGTGCTACACACTCCTGGCAGACAATCCCTGCCAAAGGGCACTGACTGATGAGATAACTTCCTGAGCAAGAAGTGCAGTCCAGAGGTGGTGCTTGCTTTCACAGGCTTCTGCTGGAAGTGTTTTACTGACACAGGGCATGGAGAGCTGCCTTTCCTCTGCTCTGGGTTATCCTGGGCAGTCTGATGGCTGCAGCAGGGCTGGTCCTGGCTCTGGATCTTGATGGAGAGCAGCTGGTGAGGAGAGGGGAGAGCATCACTTGGACACCTTGTTTCCAGATGCTCTGTTTTCTCTCCAGTCTTCACTCCCATGAAAGGTGGGACCTTGTGAAAAGGTGGTGGAGGTGTTTGCCAAGTCATTCCCCTGTCTGAGCTTGAGAGCAGGATCACAGAGTGTGGTGTTCAGTGTGGGGCAAACAAGTGTCCCAGTGTCTCCCCCTGAGCCCAGCACTGAGGTTGGGCTGTCCTTTCCTTGTTTCTTCCATGCCCAGTGCAGTGCAGGGGTCACAGATACTGTGCTGTGCAGAGAAGGAAAATGCCACTGTTGTTGACTGAGCAATAAATGTTGAGGAGGAGCTGGAGATCTGAACAAAGTTTTACATAAAAAACATAGCAGACTTTACAAACTGTCACTGAGTGCAGCACAGGAGTACTGGCTGTACAGAATGTTACCTAGATTAATATTTCAAAATTGTTTTCTAAAACTTCCCTTTTTATTTTCCCAAATAATTGCAACAATGATGCTAAAGAAAACCTCTTCAAACACAGAATCATTTCTGCTGTAGAATTTTCTGAATGCCAAATACCTGCTGAGTTAATCTTTGGAAGAACAAGAAAAGTTTGTTCTTTGTATATGTAGATTGTTTCAAGGTATTGTTTGATTCTGCTTTTGATAGGGGTCATGTTTCTGGGCTTAGCTGGATAGTTTGTTTGTTCCTATTCATTAAAAGGGACCCTGCAGCTATTTGGGGAGGGAGTGTGGTATTACATTATTATTGCTCCAAAAAGTATGGACAAAAATGTATTGTAAAAATTCCAAGGTTTCTGGTAGGAGTTCTCCCAGTAATAAATACTCTCAGTCTGCTGGAGTGTAGTTAATGTGCTGACATTGTGTTGGGCTAATTAGACAGATCCTTAAGGTACAGAGTTAAAATACCCAGATAATTCAGGGTGTAATCTGTTGCTAAAGCAGTTTTGTGCAGTGATTAAGGGGAACAACAACTTGAGAGTCAGCCTTTACCTTGGTCACCTTGTCCCATGGCCCCTGTGTCCTGTCACAACATGGTTGTGGTGCTGCAGGATGAAGTTATTCCTACCCTGGGGCAGGAGACAGAGCCCTTGGATGAGATCAGCACTGCAGACACCACCACTTCTTGTAAGATGTTCATTTAACTTGTTCTGCTTTGCAGCAGGGGTGTAAAACACCTTAGTCCTCCAGAACAAAGTGCCTGTGCTCTTGACTCATTGTGCTTTCCTGGAAGAAACAGTCATCATCAAGGAATTATTCCAAGAGAGACAGTTCATGCTGAAGTTGCAAAATCTCCTTGCCCATCTCCTCCTCACCTTTTGCACTGAGGCCAATATTTCAACCTGCTCTGAGAAGTTCCACTCCCTCCAATCCCTGGTTGGCCCTTCCAAACCTGTGGAGTGTTGCCAGTATTGTCCTGGCCATGGTGCTTTTCCAGGGGTCAGCTTTAATCCCCAACTCAGAGGAGAGGGCAGCTTGCAACCTCTCTTTTTTAGCTTTGTCTGTCTTTATGTAGCTCTTCAGTCATTCTTGGGATTATCCCACCCTGCCAAAGACATGTTTCCCTTGCCACAGACTAACTTTTCCATAAAGAAAGTCACAAGAGATTTCAGCTTTGCTGAAAGTGCAGAGTAGTGACAACACAATGGCATCCAACCTCCTCCAAAGTGCTGGGGAAAGAGAGAAAGAGCAGTGTTTTGTCCTCACCCTCAGCACCTGGAACTTTGAGGTTGGGGGTAACGATATCCTGCACAACACCAGGGAGAGGGGAATGAAGCAAGCCCAGCACAAGTGAGTCAAATAAATCCTTTCTGCTGAGTAATGTCTGTGCTTCAGGTAGATAAATCTTGGCTTTCAAGTCATTTGGAATTTTTAATTAAAACCCTGTGGCTTCCAAGGGTTCATTAATATCTTCCCCTCATAGTTCTGACCCACAGGAGTGACTCCACACCCTCTGAGCTCAGTCTGACTGTGAGTCTTGCTCAGAAGTGTCACCTCCCTGCTGGGGTTCTGGAGCCAAGGACAGTGCAGCCTGCAAAGGTGGAATAGCACTTGTGGCACTTGTTCAAATAACACTGGAAAAAGGGTCGGGTGTTCAAAACTGTGGAGTCCCCTCTAATTCTGTATTTTTTGAGGCTGTTATTCAAATTCAGAAATCTAAAGGTTGGGGTGTTTTTTCTGTTTGGAGTTTTGTTTCTCTCCTGTCACCCATTTTTTTCCCTTAACACAAAGGAAGAGTGAATAAAAGGTACTTTGCAGTGCCTTTCTCTTCTCAGTGCCCCTCTAACCTCTGTCACTTCATAAACTCTGAAGTTAAAAAACAAAAAAGATAAAAATGAAAGTGAATGAAAAATGAAAGTGAAAGAATTTAAAGCAAAACCAAAACCGTTCAAAAAGGAAAGGAAAGAAATAAATCTCCATTTTTGCTGTTTATTGTCAGCAGAATCCTGCCTTCTCTTCCTTTTCCTCTTGTAAAACCAGATCTCACCACAGATTAAAGCCTCAACCCTGCATCTGACACCTTTGAGTGCCTCCCAGTGCTTAGGTAAGATTTTAAAACTGGATATATAGATACCCTCCATTATCATAACTCATGTTTCATTAGTGAGCAATACTCAACATTCCTTCAGAAAGTCAGTGACAGCAGCCCATTTGTAACTTCAAAGGACCACACTTGTAATTCCAAGGATTGTGTTTCCCTTTGACACTGGGTATGAGCAAATTGCAGTCTGATCAGTGGTAAAAAATGCTCACTTTTCCACTGAGCCTGAGTATTTTGACAAATATCTTCCACTTAAACTATTGAAAAAACAGCTCTTGACTGCCTATGGCCAGCTGTGAAAATCAGCATTCTGAAGGCAATTAACCACTGGCATAACCTCTCAGAGCTGTGACTGCAAGAGCAGATGCTCTGCTGAAAGCACAGCTTATGCAGAAATGCTGCAGCAAGGCCTTGGTGAGATGCTGTGGTTTATGCAATGCACTGATTGGGTCACTTCTCTTCTCAAACATCAAGCAGAGGAGGCCTCCTGAGCTCCTTCAGGAGCTGGGCACTCTGTGCTGAGCAGATGTGAAAAGTAACAAACTAGCAGAAAATAGAAATAAAATGAATTCTGCTAGCAGAACAGACTTTAAACTGGTTATAAACAAGGAAATTTTTATGTCTATATGTATTTATATAATAATTAATATTAGAAAAGCACACCTGCCCCTGGCATGTTCATTGTGTACTTAAAATTATGTCTGTGTTGATATTGCAAATTCCCATGTTCAGCTTCCTAATTGCTCAAATGTCTTAAAGAATGGGATGTCACGTGGCAGGGAAGGAGCCCAGAGCTGGGTCTGAGGGCAGGAACACCTTCTGAAGAGAGTTGAGAAATAGTGTTGTGCATTCTTGACACCCAGCTCTCCCTCAGGCACCCAAATTAGGGGATCAGGCTTCCTTCTCTCCTTCCATGAGCTGTGGTTTCCCCGTGGTGGGGCCAAGGGACAGGACTGAGTGGCACTGTGGTCTCTGAGAGGTCCAGGTCTGTCCTGCTCTTTGCTGCTGGGTGACCCCAGTGCTGCCCTGTCCCCACTGGGGGCACAACTGCAGGTTCATTTTTAGTACCTCCCCTGCTCAAATCAACTTTGGATCCATTTCTTTTATTCCTGCCACCCCCCCACGCTCCCCTCTCCATTTTGTCTATGCCTTCAACACATGAATTTCACCTTTTCAATTCACACATTTCTCAGATATCCAGACTCTCCCATCCACCTTGCTCTGTAATTCACCTCATGCTGTTCTCTGCATGGGATGCAAGGATTTTGATCCCTGCCACATGCTGCACATCTTCCCAACGAAGCAAGAGCCCTCCCATGCTGCTGGTACCCTGCTGACATCCCATTGCTGCTAATTAGGACCCTGAGTAGTTAGTACAAAATAGAAATATGGCAGGATTCCAAGCCACAAAAAAAAAAAATAGTTGGACAGCTAAGGGAGTATGTAAATGTATTTAAAATGGATGATTCTTACTGCAGTGAACAGATGATTTTATTTTTTTTTCATTCTGACTGGATGGCTTTAATCAAAAATGATAGTTCATACATCTGCTCTTTGAAGATAAGCCTGCAGTTACACAAAACACTTAAAGAAAGAAGCTGTGGTGTGCTGATGAGACCTCAAAAATTCTAACCCATGACTAGGAAGATTATAGTCTGGTTACTTCAGCAAGTTGCTAATTCTGAAATATTAGACTGGGTTATTTGTCCTGTCTGAGGCATGAAAGGGATGCCTGCAGATTGTGCTGAAGCAATTAAGACGTTTTAGAAATCATTAGTGAACTTTCCTGATTGAACAGGCATTTCCCCTCCAGCCTCTGCCTGACTCTTCTGCAATTGTTTGACCTAGAAAAGCAGCTCTCCATCATCCTGGCATTTATTTTATATCACAGGGTGAAGATTAGAAATTAAAGCAAGCCTGCTGCTGGGAATGTGGGGCTCCCTTGGAAAAGCAGCCTCAAATTTAGGTTGGAATCAGGGACTCCACCTTCCTAAACACCATAAAATCGAGTGGATAACTGTCTGACATGATCTCAGGAAGAATATTTTCAGAAGAGGAACAGGCAGAACTTTATGTCAAAGAGAAGGAATATTCATGTACTTTATGCTGCCTGTAAGTGTAAATGTTAATAATGGAATGGTTGTATTGTTTAATTGTTAAAAGGCTTCGATATTGAGCAGCTTTTACAAGCAGGAATCTGTAGGAGTGTCATGGCCTGCAAAGTTCCCTTTCTTCTGCCCTTCAGTGCAGCCCACACAGCTCAACTGAGTCGTTTTTTGGCAGCTCAAGGCCAAGTTTGCTGCTGCTCATATCATCCACCTCCCACAGCTCCCTTAGCACAGAGGGCAGGGACAATCCCTGCTGTGCTGCCCCCTGTATTCCAGAGGTTTAGGTTTGGGAGCAGGAAGTGCAGTGACCATCCAGCATCCCTGTCCCACACTCAAATGTGGAATTCAGCCAGTTGTGTCCCTGCTGGGAAGAAGAAGGTCTTGTTGAGGCAGAGAAGAGAAGGCAGAGGGCAGGAAACTGTCAAAAGCCATTAGAAAAATACATTAAAATTCTACATTTTTTTTTGTTTGGGACTTTTTCTATTATTTCTGGTAGAGACAGTAGAGCAGGGAGCATTGGAGCAAACTTTGGGCTGCTGTAAATGACATTTTCACTCTTTTGGTCACTTTTATCTATTGCCCTGCACTGATACAAAAGGCACCAATTTAATTCATTTCTGCAGGACAGTGCATTGGCAGTGAAACCTCCTCACAAGTGATATTCACTCCCCCTGACAACCTCATTTCAAGTCATCAGAAACACTGTGTCAATTGCAGACTAAAACCAAATACATCAAAATACATTAAAAAATAAAAAATCTGCAGTCAAGGGGCTTCTGAGTAGTTGAATAGGCAGATTCACTCTGCTACATGTAAAATTAATCATTACATTTGTGCTGCTAACTTGTTTTCCTGTTTGTGTCACACTGGGATTCTTAACTCAGCTAATATTGAATGTGGTGAATTATGGGCTGGAAGTGTTTGTTGTGCACTGACAGAGGATGGAATGATCTGGTGCTTGGAGGGTTTTCCCTCTCCCCTGCTTTGGGGTCTGTTTGCCTCTAGTAGCACCTCATTAATCATTCCTGGAATTTACCTTTCCATAAATACTTAGGAAGTATTTTTAAATGGGTTTTTTTTCCTTTACCAACTGTATTTTTCCTCTGTGATAAGGGCAAAACCAAATCAGAGCTGTGCAATCAAATTCATCTCAAATTCAGTGTTGCACCTCTATTAAAACCATGGAATTGAGTCTATCCCCAAATTTTGCATATTCTTGCATGCTTTTGGCTTCACTTGGCCTGCAGGGAAAGCATTTGCTAAACAGCTTAACTCAGTAGAAATGTACTTAAGCATGTGCTTAATTCATTGCTTTAAATGGAGCCTGGGTGCTCAAAGCTGAGAGAAGCCATTTGAATAATTTAAACCCCACTTATAAGTTTAATACATTGCACTCACATTTAAAATTGATCCACTCAGAGAGAACAGTCTGTGAGTGTAAAAATGAAAGAGTAGGCAATTGTAACAGGCTGCCCAGGGCAGAGCAGTCGCTGTCCCTGGAGGGGTTTCAAAGCCTTGTGGCACTTGGGGACACGGGGCAGGGCTGGGAACTCTTGGGCTTGATCATCTGAAGGGTCTTTTGGCACCTGAACAATCCTGTGACTCTGCTATTAGTGCACTAATACTGCTCTTCTCAGGCTCACTTTTCTTCCCTGCAAAGACTTTGATCAGCCTTAACTCCTCTTTGTTTTTAACTTCTTTGAAGAGCTTTCTTACCCTGTTAGTAATGCAATTAAACTTAGTACAGCAATCAAAGAATATTTCCTGCAAGAAAAATACTGAGAACAAAGATGTCCATATCCTACTTCTCATTGAAACATTTGCTTTTGTGCTGCTTTCTAAACTACATGGATTTCTTTAGCAGAGCTGCCACTAAAAGACACTGTGCTGTCAGTGATTTTCCAGTGGCTTGGCCTCAGTTTGTTGTACAGAGTTTCACCAGCTGGTGTTTCCTGAAATCTACATTGTCAGGTCAGCAGTTCATTAATTAAAATTGCACATGTAGCCATTTGTAATTTTCTGAGAGCTCCTCCTGGCCTTGCTCTGCTCAGGGCACTTCGATGTGACACCGAGTGGGAAGGAGCCTGTCAGGATAAGGCTCTGTCTCCATGGAATTCAGAACATTTGACAAACACACAAACTAGTCATGCTTTATTTTTTTTTTTTACTCAAGACAACTTACATTCCTTTAGTGGAGCTGTAATACATACCTATATTTGCTGTAAAAATATAATATTTTCCTTATTTAATTAAATTCTCTATTGTGGAAAATAAAAAATTTGCTGCTTTGATTTCCCCATTTGTTTTCAGATGGGAATCCAATGGACAGGTTTTCCCCCCAAAAAAGCAATGTGGAAAAGCAATTTTCCATCCAAAGCTGATGTTTTGTGCTGTTTTCTGGTGGGCAACAGGATTCACTTCACAAGTGACAGAGACAAGTAGAATTTACTATTGTAAAATATGAATATTAAAGTTTTAGCAGAGCAGGTGCCCCATTTCAAACTTATGACTACAGAGATTTACCTGGATTTACAGAGCTGGATATTATAGAATTCAATATCATGGTCAGCAGGCTTTTATCCAAATCTCACTGTAGCCACTTCTATCCTTCACCTTCCAGTTCCAAGTTCTTTAGAGTGTCAGCTCTGAGGTTCAAGGTCACTGCATGTACTTGGATATTTACTGAAAACTTGAGCAGTTTAAAACCTTGCTCTTTGTGGCCCTGCCTGGCCACACTGCTGTGCCCTGAGGATATCCATGTGCTGCATTCCCAGCTCTTCTTTGGGAAGTTTGATCCTCTCTCCTGAGGTGGCAGCTGCACAAACTGCAGCACAGCAAATTAATTTTGGCTTGTTTAAATGAGATGCTCCATTCTGGGGAAAGTCAAGGTAAAATCCTTGGGAGATGCTCAGTGCCCTGAACATCTGCCAAAAGCAGGAGATACTGGAGTTCATTAGTGGTTCTCAGAAGGATTTAGCAACTTTGAGGATTTCTGCAGCAAATAATTTTTGTACCAGATAAAATTCAGAGAGAACTCTGCAAGTTCTTTAGGAACAGACAGTTCAGACTCACTTTTGCCCTCCAATGGATTTGGGAGCTGCTGCAATCCAAGCTGCTGTCCAGGGGAATCCATCATTCACACAGCCCTTCTCAGTGTATGTTTGCACCTCAGGGTTTGAAATCACTATGAACTTAAAATGCAGGTGGGAACATCCAGTGATGGGGAGTAGGGATGGCAAAATTCCTCCCTGAGCTGTTTGATGGCTCTTAATTCCACTATTGCAGCAAGGCAGTTTATAAATAATCCCCAATAGCAAAGGAGATGGGCAGGCTTGGAAACTTGGAACAGAAGCAGGGACCTCCTAACCAGATATAACCTGGGACTGGGATGTCAGAGGACCATCTCCAGCCCAGACTTTTATGGTCAGAGCACTGAAACCCTTTCTTTTTTGTTCAGAAGGTCTTAATTTCTCTTGAGTCAAAGCAGAGGGGAGCTGCCACAGGTTTAATTTGCCCCATTCTCCTTTTAGACCACTCCACAAGGAGACAATTTGGGATGATATGCATCATATGCAGTAAATATGTGTTATAAAGAACAACCAGACTCCACCCAATTGCTGTGCCCCTGGTTGTGCCACACCTTGCCTTTTGGAAGCAGAGATCTTCCTTCTCCATGGATCTCTCTTCTCATATGCTATTCCAAAGGCTGCTCTTCAGCTTTGTGCACACTCCAATATTCATTGCCATGGATTTCTAATTACATTGGGATGAGCTCTGGCAGATATGTCCATATAATAATCAATAACTGTCTTTGCCACCCACTTACCACATGCATGTACACTTAATATTAGAATCACCCACGGAATTAATGACTCTCTGTGAGGCAGAAAAAAAAAAAAAAAAAAGAAACTTTCTCCTGTAAAATAATCTCTTTCTTGGCATACACTGACATTGATTCACCCCAAGAGGAATATTCCTGCTGCAACTTCTGTAAAATACAGAAATTGTTCAGTAATTTCTAGGGCTGAAAATTAACACCCAGGGGCTGTCATTTAAAACTAAATGCCAAGGGAGAAGGATGGACATTTGGGTCCCAGTGTGCAGCCACCATTCCACAGAGGGAATGTGTCAGGATTCCTTTAATGCACTCCTGGTTTGGAGAGTTAATGCAGTGGGTGGTGTGGAGGCACCGACTCCAAGCACCCACAGTATCTTTCTTTCATGCCCTGCGTTTCTGCAGTGAATATTTGTGTTTGCAGATTCCAAAGAACTGGCAACAGTGAGAACCCAAATTTTCTGTTGACTGGTGAGCTTTGCTTTTGGGTGCTGACAGTCCTCAAAGTTTAAAAACTTCACACAGGTAGGACGTTTGTGTATGTGGACAAAGGGATCCTTCAAAGGACAGTCTTTATTCAGGAAAGTTTTCAGAAATGGATAAAGCATCACCAATCTTTTCATTAAGCTGCAATAAGTGCTTGTTTCTCTTGTAAGTCCTGGACAAAATTTTTCCACCCTTCACTAAGCTCTTTAAATATTCCAAGTGTGTCACCAGGGCCTGAAAATGTTTCAGCACCCAAAGCATTGGTGAAACAAGTCTCTGCATGTGATTAAACCAGTAGTGATCCCTTTCTGGATTGGTGTCTGTGCTCTGGGCATTCATATTCTCTGTTGGCAATGTGAGGGTTCCAGTGTCAGCTCAGCCATCAGTTTACAGTGTTTCATTAGGACCAAAATCTGATGAAATTTTCCCTTCAAATCTGTCATTTTGAACCTACTCACAGAAAGGAAATCAGGCACTTGCTTAATTAATACAGTTTTATAAACCAAGGAATATTTTGCTGGGCTTAATTTAGCCATCAAGCAAGTTAAAATGCAGAGCTCTTACAGCATGTCAGGAACATTGAAGTATGTTAATCTTGCACCAAACATTGGAAAAACGCTCCATTTTGTGCTGTTTCTCCTTCTCTAGGAAGTTTAAATTATCCAGGTAGTTTGAACTGAGAAGGGAGCTCAGGAGGAAATGTTAATTGCCCCATGTTTCTCTGGAACTTTTTCTTTTTTTATTAACAATATGAAGCAAAATGTCATCAGGGATTTCCTCTGATGGGTCACAGAAGATTTAGGGATGCTGCATAGGAATTGTAAAGGTTTCCAAAATCAGATAGTTTGACTGACAGATAAACCATCTGTCCAATGATCCAAATAAAGGTGCCTTGGTAGCAGGATGGGGGAAGTCCTGCAACTGGGAGGGTTTGGGGCTGTTTCTTAGACCCAGTCCCAGGAGCTCTTGTTTTATAGAGTTGTTGCTGAACTAATCCTGGAGTTTGCATTCAGATCAGAGCTTTTCTCTCAGAGCAGATTCACTGCATCAGAGCTGGATCAGCATTTGGGTTTGGTTTTGGAAGAGGGCAGAGCAAACTACATCTGTTGGTGAGGCCACTGGCTGATGTTAATTCTGGGTTGTGCCCTCTGCCTTCAGCCTCACTAAACCTGCTCAAAGTCACACACAAAGCGTGGGGCAAAGTCAAGAGTGAAACCAGTGTGACACAAAGCTTTGAGAGCTTTCCCTGAGTGCAGCCCAGAGCTGGATCCCCCAGTGACAACAGTCCTGTGCAGTTTGTCCTCTGAGCCATCACCCCCCTCAACACCTCCCTTGGGAAGGCTGTTAAACTTCTACAACACTCACAAAATCTTAATGGATTTTGCCAAATGAATGAAGAGCCATTACAGCTTCCATGCTGGGTGCTGTGGATTTCCAAAACTGGTGTCAGCAGAGCAGGAAATCCCTTGGAAGCAAGAGGAGAAAGTGAGGAAAAGAGCCTGAAAGGTGCAGAGTGCTGTCACATGTGCCCAAATTCAAGTGGGAAGAAACCATTTTGTATAAATCAGTGATAAATAATTGAATGAAAATTAATGATTTGGGAATGTTTTCACACTGCTAAAGCCCCAAAGCAAGTCCAAGAGAGTTTTCCCTTGTGCTTCTGGAAGCTGCATTACTCCAGTGATTGTTAAATGGGATGCTGAGTCTAATGCAGTTTATTATTATCATAAAATCAAATTGATTGTAACACAGGCTTGCCTGGCACTGGAGCAAACTCTGTTTACCAGAGTCAATTCTTAGCAAGTTCCATTTACCTGCCTAGTGTTCAATCAATAAACCTGCCTCTTGTCAAAATGTACATCATGTCAAGGTCCTTCAGGATGCACCTGCAGCCCAAGAGGCTGAAATGCTATCCCAGCCCAGCAAAATGGTTCTTTTATCTGCCCCTAGTCAAGAATTGACATGTTTTTCTTTTCCTCAGATGTTAAAATCAAGAAGCTTATCAGCTCCTAGGCAGATCTGCAGTGGAGCTTTCATTCTCTTGAATGCTGTCCAGCACCTTTGACAGATGCTGAACTGCTGTGAGGTTGTAGCTGGAAAAGAACTTCATTATCTTGGGTTATTTGCCTCATGCTGCCCAAGAGTTCTGTGTCAAATCCACGGGGTTGAACTATCCATGTAGTGCTGCTAAACTGGGCTAAATGACCTCATCTATCACTTCCCCCTCCCTGGCTTGTTACATACACCTACATTCATCAGGAACCTTCAGCTAATCATCCCCATCAGGATGGGAGTGGGAGCTGGACATGGAAATTCTTGCTTAGAGCTACATTCCTCTGGAACTCACTTCTCCTGGAACTCTACCTGACCTTTAGCTCCAAAAATGTTTCAGGATAAGTTATAACCTGAGCCCCCCTTCCCCTCCTTCCTGCACAGCAGAAGGTGAAATAAATAGTTAGAGGAAACCTGGCTTCATTTGGCTTCATATCCATTGCAGCACAAGAAGTTATGAGAATTCTGGTTTGTATTCTGCTGTGATTAAGATGGATAAAATTTTACTTGTGTCTTGCACTCTCTAGAGATCTTTGGGCCTGCAGTTTCTATTAATCCAGATCTGCCTGCCTGCTCCTCTGCTTGTTGAATATTATCTACTTCTCCTGCCATCTCTTCCTACTTAGGAAGCTGAATGAGAGCACTAATTAGACTCTGGTGCCAATTTACTGATGCACCATCTTTTGTTCACCCCAAGAGAGAGGGATTAGCAAAACACGACAGCTCTTCATCTGAGTTGCTGGCACATGATATTTGTTGTAATTCTGTCATGAATGATCTCTGCATAACATGCAATTACAGCCTTCTTTCCATCTTGAAATCCACACAGGATTCCTGCATTTCCCTTGA
Organism: Neodrepanis coruscans; assembly: GCA_013400695.1. Classification (NCBI taxonomy): domain Eukaryota; kingdom Metazoa; phylum Chordata; class Aves; order Passeriformes; family Philepittidae; genus Neodrepanis; species Neodrepanis coruscans. The sequence goes on along the minus strand of VYZS01027727.1, from coordinate 72,035 downwards.
AGGACAGTCATACCCTGTGCAAATACCTTTGTGGGTTTATGGCTGCAGGAAGTTCCTGGGCACTTTTTTATGGTGGGTGGGAGAGGAACATTGGCTTTTAAAGCCCCAGATAGTTTTTCTTCCTCTACAGAAACACATTGTCATTCCAGCTATGGCTATAGAGAAATTTGTTCTGGTGAGATAAGCTGCACATGCAGTTCACTGTAACAAAATTTAGATTAATGAGGGAAGGGAGTGTGTTTGCACTTTTAACAGGGGCCCACCATAGAATACAGAGTAACATGGGGGCCTGAGTTGATTGTGAATATCCTGTTTTATCTTTTATCAGCAGCACATAGAGGATGAGTTTTTGAAGGCATGGAAGCTGTTTTGATATGAAACAATGCACAAGCAAGGCTGAATGTTAAGTATTGTGAAACTCTAGGCATGATGTGGTGGGGACAAGATCAGAATGCTGCAAACCAGAGCACACACCCCATCCTTGCACTGCAGTAACCCTGAAGGCCCAGCCAGGGACATGGGTGTTGTAATTCTGACTGTCCTGGCAAACACCAAAAAGAGCATCTCAGGCCCAGCAGGATCTGCTACAAGACATGGCAGTGATAGAAGAGGTGTGACCAGACTGGCTATCACAGAGGCCTTGGCAGTGACAAGTGATTCTCAAGGCCAACTGCAGTTCACTGATTCCCATTAGGAGCAGCTCATTACAAGCTGGAGTGGCCAGTGGGCATTTTCTCCCTGGTTTCCATTTGGTTCTGTATAGACCAGACCAAGGCAGATGAACCTGCCCTGTTTATCATTATGGAGCTCCAGTGGATGGGGTTTGAAAAAAACCCTTTCCTCTGCTGCCTTCTGAAGTTCACTCACATATAACAAATCCTCTGCTCTTTGTGACTTCATGTTCCTGTAATTTGAGCCCTGACAGAAGTGAAGTTCAGCCATTCAGTGTTTTGCAGAAAGGCACCAAAGCAAATTCATCTTCCTGTTTAGAGGATATTGTTGGGGAGCTGCTTTTGGGTATTCCCTGACTCTTGTGGCAGCATTTGTGCTGCCTGGGCTACTCAGGTGAGGGCAGGGACAGATGAGAAAATAAAGGACTGGAGGTACAGCCAGGAGGTGATTTGTGCTCCAAGATGGGAAGCACATGGCTTGGTTTGACTGAACCCTGAGCAAAGTCAATTAATCAAAACACACAAGAAAAATAAGAACCTAAGGACAGGAACAGCAGGGATTAATACATTCTCCTTGCAGTTGAAGAGAATCATAACAGAACCAGAGGTTTCGAGGATCTTGCTGTGGAATTTTTGTCTTTGAATCTGCAGCAGTGGAAGGTTTGTGTTCCCCGCACAGTGATAAATTCTCTTTTATAAACTGGACTGCAGAGGAGGAGGGAGAGAACGGGGTGGAATCAATTACAAACCATATCAGACATTTAAGTTTAAACACAAGACCTTGCAAATGCTTGCATGAAATCTTACTAGCAATATAAACAGGACTGGTGCCAAACTAAGCACCAGAAGTATTCAATAATAAAATACAGCTGTCTCCACTGGCACCTACCCATGAAAGTTTGTCATTTTTACTCTTAGAAATGCTGACAAAGAGAAATCTAAAAAATGAAAACATTTTTTTTTTTCAAAAGAGGGAGGTTTTCATGAACTGCAACCTAAATATTCATTTAACATTGGAACATTCCATAAAAATAATTTATAACATAATTTCTTCTCCAAAATGCATTTTGACAGAGTTCTTTTCAAAGGCTTTGGTGGAGCTTGGCAGTGCTGGTAGCTCTGCTTTCAAATCCATAACTCTTAATTATTAAAAGACTCTCCATCCACTTCTCTTGGATTCTGGGGAGGAACATCAAAGCAGGGGCCCCTCTTTGCTTTGGCTCTGTGCTCTCCATGTCAGCTGAGGGGGAAAGGAGCCCAGCCCAGCTCTGTGGGCAGAGCTTTGGGAACAGGAGGCTCCAGGAGCTCTGAGCCTTGGGAAACAGGAATGGATCAAGGCCTGTGAACACAGTGTTTGCACACAGAAATAAATGTGTAGGGTTTGTGCTGCCATGTAACTCTCATCTGTTGTGTGTATCTGCTTTGGGAGGGAAGTTCTCTTACTCTCTTATTTTGCTTTATTCCTAAACAGCTTCCCAAATAGTTGGGCTGTGAGATCCAGTCCACCTGAGACACAGAATCATTCAAACATAGATGTAGAGATCTAGATCTAGATCTGATACGTTTTTGTTTCTAGATATAACACTATAGGCCCATGATTTAGCACCTTTCAAGACACCTTTGGAGATTTCTACTTGGTCTTTAATCAAGCAAAATAAGAACATTATTTACCAGTTAAAGACAAATTTGGCCTTTGGGTCATACACCTTTTTTACAGATATCTTATGATACAGGAGGGGACAGTCACTCTTCCCCTGCATCATTCCGTGGACTCCTGGTCCAAGTTTCTTGTTTCAGAGGTGAAGCTTCAGTTTTTGCCCTCCCAAATGTGTTCCTTAGCTTTGCTCAGGCCCAGCCCTGGATTCCTGCCACCACTTGCACTGGTCATGGTTGGCTGAAGGATGATCAGGCAGTAACTGCATTACTAAATACAATTTTGTTAAAAAAAATACAGTAATTTTGTCTCTTACTTAACTTTTCTTCCCTCTCTTCACCGCTTTCTGAGCCTCATTTCTCCACTGGAAGTTTCTCTTCTCCCAGATGTGGCTGATAAACCCCAGCTCATCTGGTGGCCACACTCTGGATGAAGGGATGGAGACCATCCCTCTCCAGGTGAACTCCTAAAACTTAGGAGACAACATTAACCAACTGTGTTCACAGAGAGTTTTCCCTCTTCCAGTGGGATGTCTTCCATTTATCCTGCAGTTATTCCACAGACCTTCTCCCCTGTCTGTGCTTCTTGTGTCTCTGAGGAGTCAGAAGGGAATTTAATGGTCCCACCTCAGAATTTCATAGACTTCCCTTTGACTAAAATCCAGTATTTTTAAGGTATAATAATAATAATAATAATGGGTTTTCTGAACTTGCAGTGACAATGGAGTGATGTTTTTTTTTTTGCTCTTCAGACGACCTGCTCTGAACTGTAGTGTACATTAGTTTTCTTTGTACCAAGACTAAAGTCTTTAAGAGACTATTAAATGCATAGAATTCCAGGCTACTGCATAGGAAAGAAATGCAGTTAAATGCTCCTCTTGTTAAAATTACAGTTACTGCACTGTTCTGCTTAAAATACTGCAGTCATAAAATTCAGATTGAAAATTATATGATCAGTCTCGAAGCAACTGCCATCAACAGTTCTCCCTGTCAGTCCTGTACAGTTTAAGTGCTGATTAAATTCTACAAAGATGGTCAAAAATGACATTTCAACGTTGGAAAACTGGCTGGGCTCTGGGAGTGCTTTGAGCTTGCAGGTTATGCACAGGCCAGCAATTATTAATGTTTAACTGAATGACATTGAAAGTAATGAGAAGACACTGTAACTTTAAAGGAGTAATTTCTTTAAGGCTGGAGTGGCTGTTATCATTTTTTAAAATTCTATATTTATTCCAGCTTAGCCCTTAACTGTGAGCCCTGCCATGTAATAATAATGGAAGTGCTCAGACAGCAATTTACCAATGTGCTCGAGGCCCTGTCACAGCACGTGGAGTGATGCCATAATCAAATTCATAATGTCTTATCAGCTTCAGATAAAGTCATCATCAAAGGAGTACTGGCATGAGCAGAGGGAAAATCCAGGGCTCAGACATGCTCTAATGTAGTGAGCTGTGACACAAATTGGGCTGTCCCTGCTTTGCCTTTCTTCTCTCTCTGTGATTCCCATTGCTCTGCCAAAGAAATCTGGCTTTGTTTTGTACCATCTTCTGAGACAAAAAAAGGTTTATAAAGGAAAAAGGCTTGAAAGGGTTAAAATTTCAGAGTGAAAAGTTGGTGTTGTGTCCCTCCCTTTCTTTTAACACAGTTACTGGCTGGCAGTACAGAGAGAGAATCCACAGACTTGAGATTTTCAGTTAAATCAATAAAATATTGTTTGAAAAAACGGAGTTAAGTGCATTATCTGTCCATTACTCCATTATGGTTTGCCCTCAATCATGGAAGTGAGACCAGGGTTCCCAAAAGGCAAATCACATTTGTAGTTAACCTAAACCAGCTCTCCCAGACAGGGGAACTATTTGAGGTCTCTTCTCTCCTTGGTAATTAAGCACGTGCCCATCACTGAGCACATCAGTAAATATTGCTGGAGTCCATGGAATGGTGCTGGGGTTAAAGGCAGCTGCTTCTGTACATAATATCCATAAGGAAAACAGGAAGGGAAGGCACTGTGCTCTCATGGACAGAACCAATTAAACCATACAGTGTTTACATTCCCAAGGACTTCTGCATCTCTAGTAAGGAAAGTGCATATGAACCAAATATTTTCAGCCTTCCCTTCAAACCCTGTGATGTTTGGTTTCGTGTAGTCACTCGCATTTTTATTCCCTAAAATGAATAATCCTTCTTCAAAAGTTGCAAAAAAAGTTGGGTAATTAAGGGGCCCAAGTGCAGATTTTAAAAAAAACCGTTATCTTCAATCTATTTTCAGTTATGTAGAGCCCACAAGTGTACTATTCTGATGGGGGAAAAACACACAAAAAATCCGTATGAAAATGTGCTGCGACACTACAGAATACTAATCACTCCTACACAGAGAGAGCCTTCATTTTATCTGCTTTTGCAGGAGGTTTTTATAAAGTCAGATTTTAGAATAACTAAAACCCCAGTACAACTGAAGGAGACAAAGCTTTGCACTTGAACAAAGGAATGTTTTCTCAAAAAATAACAATGACGATCTGGTTTGTGCTTTCATAGCTGTGCATATTGTAGATGATGGATAGATGGTTACACAGAGAGAATATATAGTGAGCTGATTATGTTCTCCATTAAAAAAATCCCAGGCAACTAAGCTGCCATGCAAATTCCTGTGCTGGGAGTGTTGGCAGATTTGGCTGATTGTATTAGGCTCACTCCTGCTCTAAATGGTGGCCAAACATCATTTATAATTCACCAAAGAGGGAATGATCTCTCCTGGATTCAGGCTGCAAAAGTTTAGGAAGCAGCTTGTCCCTTTCTTGTGACCTTGGACATACCAAGACTTGCAGGCCCAGTTCCCATCACAAGTGGACTGGTTTGCCAGACTTTCCCCTGGCCTGTGCCAAGGATTTCCACCACTTTCCTTCCAGCCTGTGTCCTCTTGGATGTCCTCAGTGACTCAGCTCCTGGCCTGATCCAGGAGCTGAAGAGCCAGGCAGGAGAAAGGGCAAACAGATTGTTTTCCTGGGAGATTGAGTCTTCACCAGCTGTGATATCCTACAGGAAAAGGCTTAACAGAGACTGCAGGTATTCCATGCCACAAAGACTCACAATCACACAGGGTAGAATCTTATTGCCTTGCTCAGGACTAGGAAGGAGTGTCCCAGAATGACTGTGGACAGGGAATTTCTTTTCTCCTGGCACTGTCAGCTCACACAGTGAACCAGAAGGAGAGAAGCACTACAGTCATGGGGAGAATTAGAGGTTTTTAAAAACTTTAGTTCCTAAACTTAACACAAAAAAGCTTGTTTTGAATTATTTTGATGAATTTAATCGTTTGCCCCTGTATCACATCAATACTTTAATTGAAGGTTTTACTTGTCAGTAGCTGCTTTGATATTGTGGACGATCAAACCATCAAAAGGCTTTAGAGGGATTTTTTAACTTCTTGTTGTTCTTGTTGATGACACAATTTGGGCTTCAGATAAATAAATCTCCATTACAGTGGTGGATTGACTGTTTCACAGGAGGAGCTGTGGCCAACCTGTCTCAGGCTGAGCCAGCTCATGTGTGCAGCAGGGTAACCACAGCTTTGCTGCCCTGTGCTCTGTGGAACCAGTGTCCTGCTCCTGCCAGCCCCTGCCTTTCCTGCTCCATCCCTGTGTTCTTTTCTCCACTGCATCCCCAGCACAGTTCACTACACCTTTCCAAAACATTTGCTTTAGCCAGTAACACCCAGAAGATGGAAAGAAATAACTCATCTTCATTTCATTCTGAAATGCTGCTGAATCCAAAGTACTGCCTTCACATATTCTGCTAAATTCCTAGGACAGGATTCTTAGTTGCTTGGAAATTCCTAATGCTTTCCCTCCATCAAGTAAAGGACACTGAGAAGAATCCATGTCACTAATTCCCACCTATTAAGTGGAGATCCTGCCCCATCTGCACCAGCTGATCTCTTCCCATTGTGATGTTTTGGGAGTTTAAAGAGTTACAACAGAGAACTCCAGTGGAACAATAAGTGACCTACACGTGTTTGTGTGAGTAGCAAGGATTATTTTCCTTGCACACATTGCTAAAAACATGGTCCACAGAGCACTGAGAGAAAGTAAGAGACTCATGCTGGGCTTTGGAAAATTCTGTCTCAGCACAGTGAGGCACAGCCGACCTCAGGGTGTCGTGTTTACCAGCGGAATTTAAACAACCAGCATAAATCACCGTCAGCGAGAGCAACAGGAAATTAATCCAACAACCTTGAGAACATCATTACAGTCTTTCACACATTTTCTGTCTTTTCAGTGTCTAAGTGAAATCTTATTTCTGAGCCGAAGCCTTTGGGGCTACAGAAAGCAAAACTATCAAAGACACCTACACATCTTTGCTTTGAGCAACAAATAAAAGCAAACACAGCAGCAGAGAAAGCAGAGGGCCCTGTGAGTGCCCTGGAGATGATCCTTCAGGTGACACTTGGTAGGTGGTGAGGAGAATCCATCCTACAGTGTCTCTTGGAGACCTTGTCTTCCTTGTGCTTGTCTGAGCAGGTGCTGTGTGATCCCTTTGGAGTCTGAGCCCTCATATTAGAACCTTATTTATGTGGAAACATGAATGTTTAGTGTAAGACATCAACAAGGCAGGAGTTCTCTGTGTGATCTGATTCCTTTGGTGTCAATGGAGAGGAACAGGATGCTCTGACCTGTTTTAGGTGCCTTTCATAAACTAGAGTTGCATCACAAGCTTCTTGCTGTTAGAGGAAGTTGTGATGACTGGCTCAGACAGGGATTTCAACACTGTCCTTGTCCCAAACTAGGTGAGCCAAGGCCTGCCCACAGCTCTGGGGGTATTGCCTTAATGAATCACAGCCACAGAGAATTCTCCAGTATTTTTAGAGATGATAGAAATCTGATGTCTTTGGTTTCCTGGCAATCCTTGAATGGGAAATGAATGAAATTAAATTCTGTGGTATTTTGAAAATGGGTTTTTTTTTTTTTCAAATTTTCACTGACATGAGATTTTTTAAGCTTTCATTTCTTCGGAGTGTGTCATTTTGATGTTCTGCTTTGAGCTTTGAAAAAAGTGCATTTTAAACCAATATTTAAAAGCTTTGAAACAAAAGCTGCCCTCAAACAGAAAAGGGGCTGTTTCCATGTAAAGATTTTTAAGCTCTTAAGTTTTATTTAAAATGAAACAGTCATTAAAAATTAATGTGTCATTCCTGCTGGATTCTTCCTTTTCACAGAAAAGAGATTGGACATGAAAAATTTTCCCACTTTGAGTATCTTGTTTCTGGATGGGCTGGTGTGTGGGAGAAAGGTGCCAGTAATCAGTGTCAGGAACAGATGTTCCTTACAGATGTTGATCCTGACTAATGTTTGTGTTATCCTAGAACTCCTTCTCTGTTACACTGCACAGGCTCTTAACCCCTTGGCTTCTTGAGGCAGAGTAAGCCACCAGTTCATTATATAATATGTCACAGTGTTCATGCAATTCCTGGCTTTTGCTTTTTTCTTCCTTATTCTTCTTCCTGAGATTCAGAACTGCTGATGAAGTCAGACTGAGACTTAAGTAGCTTCTGACACTGTGTCCCCAAACTGTGTTTCTGCTCAGACCCAAAGATTTGTTACTTCTCTCTTTCTCTGTCAAACATCTTCCAAGGGAGGCACTGGGCCAAACATTTGTAACCAGTTTTTATTTAACTAACATCCTTTGCAAAAATAAAACCGAACTCTATTGAGAATTCCCCATTAATTAAAATGAATATCTATTAGCTGTAATCAATCAAATTGCAGTTTGAAAGTGCTCCCATTGCTCCAGGGCTGCAGCAGAGCCCAGATCCATTTGTGCTGCTTCCCTTGGCCAAGGTGCACCCAAACAATTCCATCAAACTTCTGGAGAATTTTACAGCTGTCAGGTCTCCTCTCCTTCAGTAAAGAGACAACCAAAGGGACATCAAACTGCTAATCCAACATTAAACATGTAGAATGCCTTCCTTAGAGGTCTGGGCAAGTGGGACAACTTGTAAATGAAAGCAAGACAACAGCAGCTGGCTGATGTCCAGGACTGGTCTGTGGGGAGGACTTTGGGAGTGGTAACTAACCATAAGTACCCACAGCCTGGCAGTGTTTAATGGAATGTTGGCAGACAAGCTGGATAGTCCTAATAAATTAGTAATGATAATTAATTAATAATAGTTCACATTCATGTGAAACATTCCTTGCTGCAATTTGCTTCTCATCCTGCTAAACATGGACATGAGGAACAGTTTATCTTCTACTCATCAACCTTTGTGGAGGCTGCTTTTGGATCCTCCTCCCATCCCATCCTCTCCATGTTCCATCAATATTTCCTCCTGCACCTGAATTGTGGTTCTCTTCTGGAACTCTGTGTTCTCTCCCAGTGTCCATGGCCCTCTGGAATTGCCACACTGCTCCAGGTGAGGCCTTTCCAGTGATCAGCAGATCTGAAGCTTTGACTCTCATGTCCCACAAGTGATTCCACCTTTCACAAATTCCTGTGCTCAGTTTGTGCTTCCTGGGAATACCTGGATGATGGTTTGGTTCCCCATTGAGTCTCCTCTCAGTGTAACCAGCTGCTCTCACCTCCCTGTAGAACCTTCCACCTCTCCTTACTGAATTAATTTGTTCATTCCGTTTCACCAGCTTAAAATCCTTTTAAATTCTCCTGTATTTGCAGCATTTTTTGGGGTGTTCTCTTCACCAAAATCCACAGTGAAAACATTGCCTGGTGCCAGGTGAAGGATTGCACCACATGTGCCATCCCAGTGAACCACTGAGCACCACAACCCACAGAAGATTTTATGACCAGTTTTTAATCACTTCTATTGATCTAGACTGTGTTTTCTTCACATACTTTGAGAGACTGTATGAAACATTGAAGTTCTTAATATCAATAAATATGGAATATGCACCTTTTTTCCTTATCTGGAGCAAGTCTGGTTCTTCAATAAGACATGGACCAACTGTAAAGTGAATAGTGGGAATGCAGAGAAGGGAGGAAAATAGTTGGACCTCCTTCTTTGGTGCTGACAAATCCCTGGATTGGGTTAAATTTCACCCTCATCTTCTTTGTTTCACTTAGATGCTTATAAAAATAGATTTGGTGGTTTATTGTAATAATTGTCTAGTGATCCAAGATGTTTGACCTCCTGTTTTCTGGCTCCTCTCACTCTCCCACCCCCCCATTTCCAGACTGGATGTTAAAATCCACCTTTTCCAAACATCTGCAACTTGATCTGTTCTCCATAGAGGGCAATATCTCCATGATCCCCACCAACAGCTCTTGGATTGCTTCAGCCACCTCAGAACACACCCTAATATAGAATAAATCACACACAATGCATAAGAAAGAATTTCACTGATCTCAGACTTGCTGTGGCTGCAGAATCTCAACATTCAGCAGTGAAACAGTGATTGTCCCAGCTCATCTGCTAATTGACCTAATCCATCTCCAGATCTCCAGCTCATAACTTTGTTTGGCTGAAGTTATTTGAGGAAAAATATTGAGGCTCCTTCCCTAAGTTTTAATAAAAGCTTCATAAATAAAAAATCGTGGCTGTTCCCCAGCCAAGACCAAGTCCCAAATCTTTGTGTGAATTGAACCCTCTGCTGGTGGATGTTCTTCAGCAAAAATTTGGGCCCATTGTAATTACAAAATGAAGCCCAATAGCCTCAACATTCCCTAAAGAAGGTGAAGTTACGTGTTTTATCTCATGTTTGTGATGGGCTAAAAGATGCACCTTGAAATCATTTTGATTCACAATGATTTATTAAGATGCAAGAACCCATTTGTGAACCTGACCACAAGATTTATGAACACCAAAGAAATCTATTAAACATCAATATGATGTTTATAAATTTAGGCAACACTTCTCTTTCTTTAATGAATAAAAAAATAGTGAAAAACTGTTGTGAGTTCAAACAAAAGTCTTGCCAGAGAAACAGTAAAGTTCTATTTGATCAATGGGAAATATTTGATTTGGCCTGAACTGAAATATTTCACTTTTTTTTTTTTTGAGCTATTTACCTTTAAAGGGGGTTCTTTTTTTAAACATTACCTGAACTTTTACATGAAAAATGCCAATTCAGAAAAAATAAACCCCAAAATGTTCAATTGAGAAAATGTCAAAAATGAAACTTTCTGGCATTTCTGAAACAAACATTTTAAATAAAAAATGTCAACATGAAATGTTTTGACGTTTTGAAAAATGTCTCCCTTTTTTTTCAATCTGAAACTTTACCAAATTTAAATTGAATTTACTGTTTGTCTAGAAAATAAGAATTGCTTGCCTTGGTAGTTTTCCCTGGATAAGCAGCTGATCTTCCTGCCAGGTTAGCATTGAAATGACAGCCAAGAAACTGTAGAAACAGGTATTTTAAAGCAGTTTTTTTGCCTTTACTGCAGCTCAGGTTTGGAGTTTTTAGTCATTAACCATCTATCTATCAATCTGTCTGTCTTTCTTCACTCTTGCACTGTACAATGTCCTTTTCCAACTTTCCAGGCAGTTCTGTGACACAAATTGTTGAGAGTGAGAGAAATGATTACTGTTTAACTAGAGAGCAGTTCCCCATTACATTAAAAGTATATTTTTATTTAAAAGCCTGGCTAGTGACAGAGTTATGGAAGTTCATTACAGAAAAAATGGTTTATCCATTAAGCCATAATTCTGAGTGAGCTTTAATGTTTGTTATAGCTGAATTCTTCAGTTAAAACAAGCCCTTCCAGCCCAAACTCAGAGCATTCCAAAATAAGATCCCAAGCTGCAGTGAAGGAACACCATGAGGTGGTTGGTGCTTGCACTGCATTTTTGGGAGGTTGTGGATGCTCCATGCCAACCATATTAATTACACATAATTATACAAAAATTAAAACTTATGCTTTGCTGAAAAATGTTTTGCTGTAGCTGAGGAGCTTCAGCTGTGAAGCAGTTCCAGTCCCTATGCAAGAACTACTTTTTGCAACAGAAGGAATTTCACATTCCCTTGATTTCCCAATTCCTTCAGCCGAAGCCCAGGACGGGGCTGTCGCAACAGCAGCTTGAGACACAAACGCTGCCAGGGGACACTGAGCCCACCCTGCAGCAGCACCCAGGGTATGCTGTGGGTGCCAAAGTGCTCCAGATGCCTCCCCCTCGATGGGACCCACAGCCCTGGGTGAGGAGCCTGGGGATGGCTCCTGGCACAGCATCGTGCTGGGAGGGAGCTGCTGAAAGCAGGGCAGGGTCAGTCCCCTCTGCTCCAGGGGCCTCACTCAGCACTGGTGGCTCCATCCTCTTCCCAGGGGGATTGGCTGTCTGGGGCACTGTTTGGAAGGGAAGGGCTCCAGTCCCCAGTTTGCCTCCTTATGATAAGGCAGGACTTACTCCTCCACCCTTTTCAGGCAAAGGGCATCTGGGAATGGTTCCTTCTCTGCAGCAGCCCAGTGGGGAGGGGACAGGAGAGGGGACAGCAGAGGGGTTCTCCTGGTCTTGGTACCTGGACTAAGGCAAGTGGAGGGGGCTGAGCCTCCATTTCAGTTCTGTCCTGTGTGCTTCAGTTTAGAGAAGCCTCTCAGTGTTCGAGAAGAGGCCGGGAAGGCTTAATATTGACACTTCCATTTCACAATGAACATGGTTTTACATCTCAATTCTGGCTTCTTGCCCTCTTCTGAGTTAAGGATCTGTGGGCTCCCTCTTTAACTTTTAGGGGATTTCTTAATCCTCCTGGCTCTAGTTTAAGTAGTTCTGGGCTTTCATGTTTCTTCCTAACTAATGTGAGGAAATTGAGTAATGTGAGGTTATTAAAAATTAGCCAGCATTTGGATGAATGTAAAAAATTCTGTCCACTGCAGTAAGTCGTGTCCATCACCTGGGCTGTGTTGATCCCTGCCGGCCAGGGCTCAGCCCACTATCTTGCCATGTGTAAATTACCTGCCTAAATGCAGCAAGACAGCAGAGCCACTCCATGCTGAGTCCTAAATTGACACCAAAAAGGAAACTTCCATCCAGTCTGGAAATACAAGGAAATCGAGCAGACGAACCAGTAGCACAAAAAGTTCTGAAACCACAATGGCTATTAAATAAAGCCAATTTTTATTTTTTTTTTCCTGCAGACATTAAGTCAGTGTTTAAAAATACAAACATCCAGATAATTAGAGAAACTTCAAATCTGTCTTCATAGTGTTTCAGCAGGATGACATTGTCAGCTATTCTATTTTGTATTGATCTCCACAAAGCTCAGTTATTCCCAGCCTTCCATTTCAAATGCAGCACCTTGTTTTCCTGTATCTCGAAGCAAAGAAATTAGATAAAAACTATTGATTAGCAAGGCACAGAGGGGAGGGATGTCTGTAACCTTCCTTTGTCTTGCAGCTCTGCAGCTGAGGCAGCAGTAATAGGATTCTGTGCGAGTGCGACTGTGATGAGGTCACACTGCTGAGAAGGGAATGGAAACACTGCAGTCAGCGAGATCTCTGCCTTCTCTGAGAGTTTGTGATATTGTTTGTCAAATTGTGATTTGAAGGTTATTTCTCTGGAGGCTGAAGTTGCCTTGCTGCTCTCGAGCACTTGGCTGGGCTTTTAGAAATCGTGCGTTCGGATAAACACCTCCTTCTCCCTCCGAGTGTCTGGCTCTTATTGGGAGCCAAAATAAGGAGCAAGAAAAGTTTCTGCAGCAATTTCCCTTTGGTATGAGATCAGAGCAGTTATTTGTTAGAATAAGTTGGGTTTGTTTGGTCTCACCAGCTCTTCTTGCTCCTTTCTTTTCACTGGGGTGCTGCAGTTCTCGTCAGTGCAAAACAGGTTCAATAAACACTTGCAAGACACATGAGCCGTGAAGGGTTGTACTGATTTAGGACACAGTGGTGGAGCATTTATTGGGATCATTACTCAAGAAAGAAATGAGGAATTTCCTCATTTCATTTGCTTGGAGAAAGAGGCATTTTGTGACCTACCTTGAGCAACTGCAGAACTGTTCAGAAAGTTCAGAAAAATGACTGATGCTTTCTCATTCTCATTTCTCTACCACTGTTATTCTTACATGGCTTCATGGCAGTGAAGCAGCTCATTGAGATCATAGAACCATGGAATGGTTTGGGTTGGAAGGGACTTTAGAGATCCTGCAGTTCTGATGCCCTGGGCAGGGTCAGTGATGTGTTTCCTGGGAGAGGGTGTGGGGTCAAATACAGGATAAACACAGATTCCCTGGCCCTCAGGACTCTACTTTTGGTGCATAAGGCAGCTGCATTCCTGGCTTCCCACAGAGGAAGAAACCACATGGGGCAAGCAATGCCTTCCACTCATCAGGCCTTGGGGGGTTTGCTGCCTTTGGAAAGCTCCCTTGCCCCAGTTCTCCTCCTGTAACAAGACTCTGGAAGATTGGTCTGGAGATAGCTGGCTCAGAAAACCCTCCAAATAAACTGCTGCAATGGCATGGCAGTAACAGGATGCCTGTAGCAGGCAGCTGCCTTGTCTGGCTGTGCAAAAACAAGTATGTCAGGTCAAACTGCATATTTTGAGGTTTGATGTCCCACCCTCTCAAATAAGTGATGTGGGAAGAAGTCTTCTGGGAAAACTCCTTCCCCAGGCTTATTACTGTGGGGTTTTTTGTGGGAAGCACTGAGACTTTCCCATCCCCTCCTTTACCCCATGTGATGCTCTGTGATCATAACATGTGCAACTATCTCATGCTTCCAAGAACTCCTCCAGTGCTGAACGAGCTCACTCTGGGTGTTTTTCTTTAGTCTCTGTTCTGTCCTCCATGATCCTGAGGACACCATCCTTTGCCCTCTTTGTTTCTTCATTCATGTGAAGAAGGTGATATTTCCTTTCTCGAGGGCTGTTGTGAAAACTTTCTGGTTTTTTTTTTTAAGTCCCCTACCAGATGTTGGGTGCTATGGGAGAGCAAAGCATCTTGCTTTAATTGATTTATTTATAAGGGAAAGATGATGAGCCTTTATTTTCCTTTATTTTCCCTCCCTCTCTGAGCTGGAAAGACTGTTCTCATTTGCTGTTGCTTTTCTACTGTTTGTATCTTCTTGATCATATTTATGGCTGAGTTTAAGGTATTGATGAAGCAGATTAAAATAAGGGAATATTGCCTCTGGACTGCCCATGGAATGACTCACTGATGACTGGACAACTGGAATTATCCAGTGCCTGATGAGACACCTGTCAGCTGCCTGTTTTGGATGGATGGAATCAGGTCCTGTTGGTCCAGGGCTGCAGGAGTTACTGTCTCATTAGCATTCAGCATCACCTCTGTGCTCCCAGAGAGGCATTAAGATTGGAGACTCAGAAAAAGAGATTAGAGGAAAGCAGTGAGTAGGGAAAAGGCTTGAAACTGCATTATTCTTTATAAAATGTGCAATTGCAGTGCACTAAACACAAACAACACATTCTTTAAATCTCTAGAGGAGCAAAGCTTGGCTGAGAGATCTTTTTTTACCCTGTTTTGTTTCAATGGATAAGTATTTTTCTCTTAGTTCCCACTTATCTTTTCATTTGACAGATTTTTTCATCCACCCCCACCCAAAATATATTGCTAAGCATGGCTTACTCAAAAGGAATGTGACTTTACAGTCAGAGCAGCATCTGGTGCTGTTGAAACATGGAGCCCCAGTCCAGAGCAGTGAGGAAGGTCAGAGTGGCACATGGGTGGCATCTTTATCCAGGGAGAATCTGGCAAAAAAAGAGATCAACTTTACCCACAGGACTCGGGCAAATCTTGTATTTAATCTTTTAAATATTCTTGGTCACTATTAGACGTGTTTTCATGGTTGGTCATCTGCCTCTTAGCCAGATCCAAAGGACTCAGCCAGGTGCAGAGAGAAGTGTTTCCTTATTTCAGGCAGCATCTGCTCAGCCATCTGGGAGCTCTTCTGGAGGTGATGGGCTCAGGGACAGCAGCTCCCACCTCTGGTGCTGCTGTGGCACTGAGCCCTCCTCAAACTGTGTGTGTGACCCACAGGGGACAGAACCTGCAAGGAGAATGCAGCTCTGCTGAGGAGGCTGACAGTCAGCCAGGAGAAGCTGGGTGATCCCAGAAAAAGACTGCAGCCTCAATTTTCCATGTTTTACTCCCACCCCAAATTACCCTTCCTTCATCTGAAATGCTTCTTTTTTTCCCATCTATTCTATTAATCTCCTTTATTTCACAAGGCTGTTTATCACAGAATTGCTGCCAATTGCCCACATCTCCCATTAATGGAGAGCCATGTCCAGCTTTATTTCAGTGCCCTGTGATCTGTGACTCCACACATCAGGGGTTGGTGCCTGTAAATCTTCTGTCCCAATGTTCTGTTCTCTCAGCAGATGCTTTGGAGGGATCTGTTGTCTGAAAGACAAGGAGTGGCAGGAATATTTGGCACCGGGCAGGATGAGTGGATACAACCTGCAGTGTTCTCTGTACCCTGGTCCTGAGCAAGAGTGTGGTAATAAATGAGAAATAATGTTGTAATTCTGGCTGAAGTGAGAGGGGTTTGTGTACAGAGCAGCCCAGGTCTTGTGTTGTTGGTTCTGTCACAGATTTGGAATTGTGCTACTTGTTCTTTGTAGCTCTGTTGCTAAACAGACATATTCATTTCTAAGCACTTACTTTCCTTTGCTCCCCCAAACTGCCAAAATTAGAGGCATCTGACATAAGAAAGGAAGTCAGTTTTGTTTAATTTATCTCAGATTTATTTTGTGACATTTCCTGGACACATTTACCCATCACATTATTAAACAAGACTTCATTTTCTGGAGGCTGGAGCTTCAGCTTTGCCTGTATTCCAGTAAGGCAGAAATTTAAATACTGTCAACATGCTGAGAAATTAGAAAGTCTTTCAGGTGTGTTTTGCAGGAGAAAGTTCAGAGCTCCACTATCTCTCCTAATAGTTGGCCTGAGGCTTTTTCAAATGTATAATCTGATTTTTGCACTCATTTGAAATGTAAACAAAGAATTTTCACAGAAGACAGAGAAATCCATCTGCAAATAATATTTGTTTTTGGCAATTTGTTTCTTTAATTATGGTGATAAATTTCCACTATTTGGCAGCAGCACAAAGAAATCTGCTCCTGCATGTCTTTGTTCCTTCAGGAGGAGTGGAGAAAGTGGGTCTTGTTCAGAAAGCAATTCCCCCATGTAGTCACATAATTCTTGTCACTCACCCCAGCAAATGATGAGAAACCCCTTTTTTTGCCTCTCCCATGGGAAGGAGGTTTGGCTATGAATCAGAAAACATACCTTTTTTTTTAATTTATTTTGGACAAACTTTGACTGGCTTGGGACAAAACTCAAGTGATGAGGTTGTACAAAGTTCTGATCTGCCTTTATCTCTCAAAAAATGCTCAGTTGAACTGAGGAACACACATATTAACACACTCATTGCCCAGATAAAGGTGCTCAGTTCAGAAGTGCTGATAGGCCAGGGGAGCAGCTGACTTACATTTGGGGTTGTTCCCCCCTGGGAGACCCTAAATCAGGCCCAAACCTCTGAATGTTCAGATTTGCCTTTTAGAAATGATGACTCAAATACCAGTTTTGCACCCTGAATCCATCTCTAAAGCCATGGATCATCCAAAAGTTGTTGCCAGATAATTCTGTTATTTTCCTGGGGGCTGCATTTAGAAAATTAATTAATTTAAATGTCTGCTTTGTAGCAGCACACACAGGCTTGGTGGTGCCTCTTCCTCTTCATTAGAAATAAAATATATATGTATTTATAGATCTACTTATTTATATACTCTGCATTGTGTTTTGGGGCAGATACTTTATGGTTTGGAGAGAAGAAAAAATACAGTTTAACATAAAAATCTATAGGTTCTACACACGGAATAGTTGTAATCATGGAACTGAGACCTGACAGGGGACAGACCTGGATTTTCTGTCCCTTAATTCCTTAATTTCTGCCTCGTGCCCTGTGTGTGCCAAGGCACCATCACTGAAATGTTTTTAGCAGGCAAAGGAGGAACCCTGAAAACACTGAACACACAGTTTGTAAAATGTTTTATAGTCCTTAGACCTCTGCAGAATAGTTCAAAATAACTGTAAAGCCCATTTCATATTCAGAGAATCTGAATGGGCCTTGGTTGTGGATGAAGAAGAGGGAGAAGAACTGGATGAACTGGGTGTATTAAATCCTTTATTCAAAAGCTTTATCCCTTTTCTGCTTTTGGATTTCCCACGACTAAATTTCCTTAGTTTGTTTTTTTTTTTTTTCTGCTGGATTGTTTGGTTCATGCAAATATGCTGAAATCACTGGTCTGGTCAGGAGCCCCTCACATCTGCCTGGTTTATGGCTTTTAGTTTTAAATTTTAGCCATATGAGGGGTTTTTTTGGTTTGGTTTCTTGCCTTTTTTATTATTCTGTGGCTGCTTAATTGTAGCTTTTATGAAGAAATGGAGAAAGAGTCATAAAGACAATAAGACAAATCATTCCCAAAGGAAATATAATGAGGGAAATGAGGAGAAGAGTCGGAGAAATATTTACATGATTTGAGTTTTCTGTCAATGCTCCTAAAAATAGAACAGAAAAATTAAATAAAATAGTCAGATGATTTGTCAGTGAAAGAAATAAAAAGAATTGCAAACATGAGAACAAATGTTCATTTTTATTCCAAGAAGTAGTTCTTGGCAGTATTTAGGGCACTCTAATAGAGAAGACAAAATGTAGATTTTTATCCCACTTGAGCACAAATCAGTGCAATAGACTAAACAATATCTATTGTGCAATGCACCGAATCCTTCTGCTTTGTACAACTGTTCAATTAAGTCTGTAAACTGTGGAGAGAGGTTCAGTCACCCAGCAGGTCACTGCCATCGTCCTGCAGCAGAAATGCTGCCCAGGGAAGCCTTCCAGGAGCCCTCAGAAATCACAGCAATTACCTAATTACAGCCTGGCCATGCTGAAGGTCACAGTGATGGCCACCAAAGATGATGCACAGGAAGGCAGTGGTGTGAGTGAAATCATCATTAGTGCAGCATGAGGTAGGTGTTATGTTCAACATCCAGGGGGGGAAAATGAACAGCCTTGCACAGGTGGACTGAAATATTCTGTGTAAAACTCAACCTGCAACAACCCCACTCTGAGAAGACAAGAATAAGCCTCTCATCCTTTGCCCCTAAGCCAGTTGTGAGTTTTATTCACCAGCAGCATGTGCTGGGTATGGAACCCCCCCAGCTCCCTGCTCTGCTCCCCTGGAGCTCCCCTGGAGCTGTCCCAGTGTGTCTGATACCAACACACTGGGACTGGGCTTCTCTGCCCCAAACACAGGCACTGCACTTGCTTTCTCTGAGTTCCCCACCTCCTGAGAAAGAAGAAATTCAACTGGAGCAGTGGAGATGCTCCAGGTTTCAGGCAAACAATAAATCAGGTTTCCCCTCACCAGTGTGTCTGGGAAGGGTTTGGTGTTCAGTGCAGGTGTCATATATGTGTGAAAAATTTGCTGCTACAAAATTAGTAGAAAACCAGCAACATTTATACTGGTTAGGTTGCAAAGGTTTCCATCCTCACTAAATGAGTGATTTTTCATTGTTACAGTATATGAAGTGTAAGATGGCATCTCATGTCTGCTATTGATTGCCCTGATCCTCCTTTCAAACCTGGTGGGGGCAGCTGTACCTTCCCTTCTGCAAATGCCACAAAAAAGAGTGAGCTCACCCCTGCTTCTGTCTCTGCAGGCTCTTGGGTTTCTGTCCCAAAGCTACAGTGCTGCAGAATTCCCAGAAATCTGGCGCATGGATGTGCTTCCAGGATGGCAGAACAACTGATGTTTTCTTGTGTGGGGCAAAGAGATGGCCTTTAATAGGAGGGGAAAAGGGAAGAAACACCTGAGGGTTCACTGACACGTCCCAGAGCTCCCACAGGTGACTTGTGATGGATCCCTGCCATCTCTTTTCTCAAATATCTCTGAAAAGCCCCTTTGGCAAGAAGCCCAAGTGTGAGGGAGCAATTTTTCTGTCTTTGGTCAGACCAAACTTGTAACGAATCTGCAGAGGTAACAGGCTCTGCTGGCTCTTATTTCTGTTCCCTTCTGTCTAGATTATTTTTTTCAATCTGAATGTCTGGCTGCTTCTCATCTTGCTGATGCAAAATCTCTTAATATCCAGCAGTAGAAAGGTTCTTATTGCTTTCAATAATCTTTGGATCATGCCATTGGCTTCACTTATATTTCAGTTCTGCACAGTTGAAAGGATTTATAGCCCCTACTCCAAGTCTTTATCCAGGTTTTTTTGAGTTCTTAACTCTGCACACATGAAAGGTCTCAGCTCCTCACCTGAGTATGGGCTGTAACACAGACCTTTAGTGTAGGAAGGAAAAATGGACATTGTATTCCAATGTGTAACTCATGAAACGAGAGGAAATGTCTTCAACCTGTGATCCACTTGGGCTGCATAAGCTATGAATGAGGCATTGTTAGGTGAATATTAAATATACATGTATAGATTCAATATTTAACTTGAACTTTGCTCAGTTTTCCTTTCTTGTAATTCCTTTTCAGTGTTCATAGAAAACAAACCTGATTTTTATGCTGCTTGCCAGTAGTGACCTCAAATTTTCTGTTTGTGTTAATAATATCAATTACCTGCACACATGAGTCACGTTGAACTTTGTCACTGCACTGGAGGAGTACTTTTTGGAATATTTCCACAACATTTTTTGCCATGAAAACACTCCCTATTTCTTGAAATAGTCTGCAAGTACATTTACTGTTTCATGCATATATAACTCTGCAAGTCCTTCATTCCTTAATTCTTTTCAGAACAAAGCTGAAACCTGCAACTGTTCCAGTTGAGATGAGAGAAGAGATGAGAAAAGAACTTCAGAGAAATGCTGTTGTCAAGCACAGGAATGAAGGCAACCTGAAATGTCCCTGGAATCCCCAGGTTTGCTGCAGACCACAAGTATATTCTAAACCTTAGATCAGTGTAAACCCACAGTATGTCCCCTCCAGCTGTGAACTGCTACTCTTTGTGTAGGACTGGGCAAGGCTCCAGGGGCTCTGTTCTTACAAGGAATGCATTTTCCAGTGTTTTGAGTTAATGACTATTATTCAAGCTGAAGTCAGTTCCTTTCTCACACTATTTTAGGCTGTGTGTGGTAAACCTTTGTGCCACTGTTCTCCTCCAAAAAAATTCTGGTATTTTCTTTCTGTGTGAAAACCAACACGAATTATACTGAGCTCTTTACCTTCAGAGTGAATCCATCCTGAAGTGCAGCAGGTTGGGGTTTCTGCAGCTCTGCTGACCCTCCTTTTATTGCTGCTGGTTGGTGCAATAGTGTTGGGAAGTTCCTGTTGTGTTGGATGGACAAATAGAGCACAAAAGGTCCCTGGCTGAAAGTTTAGATATTTGTATTGATTGAATAAATATTGGACATTTGTCTTTTCTCACCAGAAAGGGATATATTGAGGCAGCTGGACAGATAAATAGTGGGTTCTGAGGATGGAAAGGAATTCAGCATGGAGAGAGGCTTGGAATGGGAGGATAAAGGGGGGAAGCCAGTGTGTGACCATGCAATGGTTTCCTGTCTGTCTCCTTTTATTATCATTTCGATTTCATTAATCAGACTTCAAACAGAACTATGACATGTTTTCCAGCATTCACTCCATCCTTGTGCCTCTGAAATGGTTTCATATCCTTGCTCCCTTGGGGAGGGAATGGAAACTGGGGCTGCAGGACTCCTGGGCCATCCTTTCTCCCTCACTTGCATTATCCAAGGTCTGTGTTGTGCCTTTCCCTTCAGGGAAGTGTTTTAGATAATGGGCCACATCTCCCACTGCATTGCTCAATACCTTCATTCTGATCCTTGGTTATCATTTAGAGTGTGCTGAAATTTCCATTTAAATTAAAATTAATAAAAAGGCACATTGTATTTTTTGAAACAGTACGGGGAAAAGTAATTTTTTATTTCCATTGTGAAGTGAAAATACTGGTTTCCATTTTTATTTTTAGGTCTTTCTTTACACATGCTTTTCTTTGCTGGGCTGAGTTACACAGTGGGGTAATTTTATTTTGAAAATTTAAAGCTTCTTAGAAGGAGAAAACACACCCAGGGAAAACAAGGAAGAACAAAACTAGTTTATGAAACCATTACAATTAAAAAACTATCTTTGACCAGTTTTCCTCTCCATTCAGTGGCAACAGCTCTGATAAAACGTATCTAATTAACAGCCAGCAGATAACAATTATCTCGTCTAATTATGATGAGCTTGTTTGTTCTTTAATTGACAGCTTCGGCAATGTTTTATGATGTTTATTTGACCTTGCAGCTCCTCCTCACCCTGCCAAGCTCGTGGCTCTTTGCATTTGCATGCCCAGCTCTGGCTCTCACCCCTCGTTACTGTCGCTGTCACTCTGTGCTGACACACCCGGGACTGTCACGGTGTCACCGCAATCCCAAGGAACTGCTCGGAGATTGCCCCCAATTGCTGCCCCTCTGCTGCCTGTCCCTGCCTGTGCATCAGCTCTGGCACAGAGCTGAGCGTGCAGGAGCCACCAGGGATGTTCTGTGCTGGGGACTGAAGCACTGCTGGGTTTCTGGGGAGTTCACACAGACTTTGCACTAGTCCCACAATCTGCTTTCTATTAAAAGGTACCCGATAGTTCAATAACCAAATGTCTGTGCTGATACAACAGATGCCTTTGGTTGGATGCATCCTGGATACTTGGGGAGGATTTTAAACCAAATTAAATCGAATTTCTTTGCTGCCCTGTAAATAATGAACTCTTGTGTGTTGGTACCTGGTTGCCATAATAATTTTTACAGTAATAATCTATGATGCTCTACCTTCAGCCTGTCCTTTTGGCTAAGGGATGTCTGGGATAAAATTGCAAATTAATTCTCAAAATAGATTTTTCCCTTTGCTAGAGAGAGGCAGATTCTAATTAGATGGGCATTGTGGGGGAAGAGTGGAAAGACAATCACATGGCTCAGATATTCAGGGAAGACCAAGGAGAAATCACTGACTATTTCCTATCCCACTTTTCTGTGTGTTTTACTGGGGGTAACCCACTGCCTTGCTCTGTGTGTTTTACTGCCCCTGCATCTCTATTTTTTAGGGTATTAGTGCCTTCCAATTAAAAGACTCTTTTGTGATTCTGCTACAGAGGAGGGGAGAAAGAAATCCTAAAGGCTGAGCTTTTGTGGACACTCAGACTGGGTTTGCAGAGGTGGAATATTTTTTACTATTTGCAATCAGGGAATATTTAAATCTTTGTCCCAATTCCTTCATTTGATATGTACTTGTGTTACTTAGAGCAGCCCTTTTCCATCTGGGAAGGAGGAAGGAGCTACTGCCTCCTCATTTAAGTCTTTATCCAGAAGGCTCTGGTCCTTTTATTTCCTTCTTCAATTTTTTTTTTCCTTTTCCTGTTGAAGAATCAACCATTTCCTGTAATCAAAGCAAGTTGAGTCTACAAATTTTCAGTTCCAATTTCCACATCCTCATTTTTCCTGGTGGGTGTTCTGCCTGCTCACAGTCTCCTGCACTGGTTATATTGTCACAGTAATGAGGTTCCATCTTAACAAAATCAAGCCCTGTGTGCTCAAACAGTGTGAGGGCTGTAATGTAATCATGGAACAGTTAATGAAGAGAGCTGTGGTTCCCTCATGTTGCCTCACTGTCCTTGTCCTTGAAGGTCTGGAGTAAAGGGGAATCTCCCATATGACAGCCCTACCTGGCACATGGGGTGCTGTGTGAACCACATTTATGTAAGAGGTTCCTTCTCTCAAACAAATTCTAAATTAATTCAGTGACAAACAAATAGGAAACATCCCCAAACGAGGCTTTCTCTGATATTTCTGGATTTGGGGGATTCCATTAGAGAGGGCAATAGCCTGGGAAGAGCTTCTCTTCCAACATCCTCTTGTCCTTTTCACTTCCAGGCAGCATTAGAAAGTGCACTGGTGCATAAGCCTTAGTAATAACTATTATTATTTGTTAAGCATTGCCTTATACAATGAGAACATTGGGTTTCTGTCCTACACGGATCATTACTTTGGGAATGCAAGATTTTTCAAACAGTGTGTCCTTAGTGATTAGAGAGAGATTATCACCAAGTGCTGCCTTTTTATTTGGGTTTTGTTGTTATTTTTTTTTCTAAATGAAGGGATTGAGCTTCAAATTAATCAAGTTATCTGTACTAGAAGTTTGGTTTGAGGATGAGATAAATATGTCAAACCACTCAAGCAGGTCCTCTCTCAACATAAATTGGTTGGAAGGAGATGTAGAAAAATCCTCTGCAGGGACTGTCAGAGTTTATGTCCCCAAACTGGCAGCATGGCCAAACCCAACCCAGGTGCTTGGGTTCTCAGATGTTGGGACAGATCCTCTTCATCCTTTAGGATGATTTCTGTATTTGGCAGCCAAGCTAAGGGACAGCTGGACTTTGAGCTTCATTAATTGAGATATTCCATCCAAACCCAAAGGGTTTGAGTTGGCAGGAGGTGAGGGTTCCATGTATTACTTTTTTCCCTTTATGAGGAGGATTCTGTACAAGTACCTCTCTTTTCAAGTGAAATCAAAGCAGATTTGTGTATCCATTACTGTTTATTGCATAAAATAACAAATGGAATAAAGTTTGGAGATGTATCCAATAGATTCATGGTAAGAAACATCCTGAAGGGACTTTATAGTATTGTCTGACCTTTAAAGTAAACTGCAATTTATTCAAATGCCATAGGCACAAATTACGTGCTTTTTGCCTTAAAATTCAGAGGGTAACTATTGATAGAATTAATAAAGAATAATTTTTCAGAAGAAGTGAACATATGGCTTGTTATTACTGACTTCAAGCCACAATCAGAACATTATCTAAATAACTGCAGAATCCCAGCAGAATGTTCTCAGGCATCTTGTACATTAGAGCACGAACTCCTCAGCTCCTCTCAGGCTGAGGATGTGCTGTTGTCGATCTCCAAACACTGTTGTCTGTGTTCTGACTTCTAAGCCCATTAAAAAATCTTGAGGATGGTAGAAAGGTGCTGTAAAAAATTTAAGTGGGCTCGAGGTGACCTTACAATCTTTTAGCTTGGGAATGTTTTTCAGAAACTGAAGAATTAATTAGAATCAGTCTAAATACCCACAAGTATATTTTTTTTTTTTT